>JBAJFG010000626.1:484028-573737 GCA_037903475.1 Ancylostoma caninum
TACTGTTGCTTCACGATTGGTGCATTCGAAAGTGTGAGCTAATGAGCGCCTTCATTCGGTGTCAACGATCGGTTTTCGCAGCTATTCGTTATACATGGCAGTTTTATATCTCAATTTTCGGGATAGAACCCGTAAAAAATAACGTAATACAAACTACTGGATGTTTTGTAGGACTACTTTAGTCATTGCTCTGTACATATGACCAGTAATGGGCACTCTGTGCTCTTCCGTATTTTGTCCCTGAATGAGTGAGATTTTTTTTTCAAAATACATATGTAAAAAAGAGCATTTCTATTGATGAGCATACGGAAAAGGACGATGATCTTCTCATGCCCTTGTTTCTTTCCATCGGTAATCCAAATAGTTACCCAAAGGATCAAGAATCCATTCGCGGTATGGAGACTGAAAAAACTAAACGGACACCTTTTACGTGTACCAAAATGTTAAAAATTAACACTAAGCAGTTGAGAAATTTGTTCACGACAAGGCCGGGTAAACAATAACCTGCCCGATCACAGCAGATTAGTTTGGAGTGGTTTCCCCTGGTTTTGAAAATACCAGTTTTTATTCGCAAAAGTCGTCCACCCAATGGAAAGGGTAAAACTACGAGAACTGGATTCGTCATGAATTCCCAAGACGAACTCGCTCCATTGTTTGGCTCCCTGCTGGAGCGGTTTGTAGACGAATGCTCCGTGAATAAGTGTCCCTACATTTTTTTAACGAACGAACTCGTCAGGCATAACAAGTATGGATGGGCCGTTGCACTGATCGTGATCTTCTGCATATTGGTGGTGATAGCGGTGGCTATTTGGCTGATCGTATGGCTGATTAACAGATCAAAGGACAAACAACAGAAGAGGGAGGTGATGTACGACCAGACGTCATTCACTTCGGTGAGTTTCTAAATGTTGTTCCCAGTTTTAATGCTAACATCTCTTTCGATGCGATTTCAGCCGACACCCGTTCCTGGCAACGAAATTCTTCCTGTCGAGCAGTACAGCTTCGAACCTCCGTACGCTAGAGACTATCGGTACTAAATCGTTGTTACTGTGATGTACGTATATTGCAGCCTTGTCATATTTTATTGTTTCCGACCTCAGCTTTGATATATGTATATAATGATGTTAACTGCTTGAATAAAGTTTAAACGCCTCAGCAATGGAAAATTTATGTGAAAAAAGAATTTCGCATGTAATCTCCGTTATCTATGGGATGGGCCAGGGATCATGTACCGCCTATGTGCTGCTTTTCGTAACGTTACCCCGGAAAGGACGCAAATGGCCGGGCTATACTTTGCACATAAGATGCTGTTATCAGACGACACCTTTGTTGCCTCATTGACTCTTACCACCCCTGAAGCTCCCTAGGATGGCTGTGAAACACCATCATGTCCTGAATTATCATGAGCGCGCCCCCGTGGTGCATCAAATAAATAAATAAATCTAGCCATCCACTTCGTTCATGTACACCAAAATGGAGCACAAGCAGTCAGAAAAGAACCGTTGAGGCGAATAAAAATGCTTTCACAGGAGTAAGATGAGGTAAGTCAAATTAGAAACGCATGACCACCTTCAGCGAAATCACTCGCCTATAAGCTTAACAAAAAAAGCTTTGTTTTCTTGCCCAAAGTGGACCAGTTCGTTTTCGGATTGATGGTACTGCAATGGAGCTGCTCCTGTAGATAGACCTTTCACATCCAAGGTGTGGAGAGGCCATATCGCTCGGCGTATGGACGATTATGCAAGCGTAAACACTCCCCACTTGGGTATTCTGTGGACGACTTGGGTTTTCCAGAATATGCACTGAGCTGGAGCATGGCAGAAGCGTTACAGAGGATTTTAGGCGCGATTTTCCTCTAGTCTCTGTTTGTCTGCCTCGGAAAAGACTCTAGGTTTCGTAACATGTCTCGGAAATCGCTTTTCGCGCATATTCCCATGGTAACGGTGGCGCGGTTGCAGACACAGATGTCGCCTGGAATGTTTCATGTAACAACAGTCATTCGCTTCTCGGATTCTCTCTCGGATTCACTATATACACTACACCCTTCTGATATTACGTTCTATTGTTGCTTAACAGGATTGAGGCAAACAAACTCTCACAGTGTAGTCTGTCGGGTAGGCATATTAAACTGAATGAGCAAGTCAGGTTGCAACTAATGTTTCAAAAATCGGTGCCCCCAACAAATCCATGCAATCTCCAGGCTTCGAAATTGTAAAGGATTGAAGTTTCCTTTTTTTTTGGAAATCACTATCATAATTGCGGAACATTATCTTTAATTTTATTTTATTAAATGCACATGAAGTGCTCCATAACATATCGGCGCCATATTTGAGCGGAACATTTAGAAACTAAAACAAACAAACTCAATAAACTCATCTAGAGGTGTGCGTAAAAAATTGCAAGGCACTAAATTCAAGGCGATCAGTTTTGGATGCGTCAGAAACGCTACCAGTATGAGAGGTATCGTGTCTCACCATAAATCGAAGATGGAATTAGGCAAACCCTCCGCATGCATGAATTTAGTCATGAAATGAAATAGGAAACTATGTATTATGTATGTATGTTAATTATGTATGTATATTCTTGTTTTGCTACCTTTTTTTTCAAAAGCGATAGTTTTCTCACAAGGAACTGCCTTCAGGGCTGATGTGATTGTCGTAACTAAAAAGCATTTTGCGCGCAGGTGTTGATTCAATGACTTTGTCAACGTATTTTTTAGGATTTCACTGTGCTCACGCCTTTGTTCATGTTTATTTAGTATTCTGTTTTCTATGGACATCTTTCTTCCACCCCAGAGCGAAACGGACGATATTTCGATAAAACCGGTGAATCGATAGCTATCATGTAATAGGGTTCTTATATTCGTGACCAGCACGGTGAATAATCCCTATGAGCACGTTCCCACTATACTCCGATCAGAACTCGCCGAAAATCAATGGAATCAATAACCAAGAACTGGGAGAAACCGACAAATTGACCAATAAATCGATATCCGAATGAGTTGTATCCGGCGACAAGTACATATCCCCAAACTCATCCACTGGGTTTGGAGGATGTCCCATCTCTCCGAGGTGCTTTCTTCGTCACATCGTCTACAGCAGATGTTTTCTCATCGTTTGAATTTGGCGCCACGCGCGTCACCGAGATTTTTGAAAAGAATATAGACACGGAAAGACCATGTGGGTGGAAGTAAAATGTACTCAGTATAACACAGCACAGCTGATAGCAACAATATAATAGTATATCAACGAAACAAAATATTCTATTGAAAATTATCGAGAACACCTAAAGACTCGATGAATCTTCTTGCCAATTTTCTGAATAATTTTTCTTCAAAAGGGAACATTTGCACACATCTAGTTGGAGGAAAGAACCATGGAAAAGAGATATGTAAGTCGAGAACGATCCCAAGCTTCAATATGTACTTTAATGCTAGGCAGACAAACATCAAAAAATAAATTATCCCTTCCAAAACGACTGTATTCGATTTGATTTGCAGTTTTTTTTTCGCTGTCGTGCCTCAAACGTGGTCTAACAAGCATTGCTGAAACTTTATGAACCGTTTATATCCTGTCCTTGCTGAAGCTCCTGGAATTATTTCTTGTTATCAGATGTTCTGAGTCTTCTGTTGCCCCGCATAGCTGTTCAGCTAGATTTTAGGAGGGTATCGACCATAAAGAAAGCAAGAACGTTCTCCTCAGATGTACGCTGCAGCGAAGCAACCAGCGAATTTGTCGCAGTCGGCGTTGGTGGGTTTTAAATGATGGGTGTATCCCGTACAAAACTACTCTCTTTCCTAGGAGTGTGAACGTTCGACCTTCTTTGAACCTCGGCATAGTGGATATAGTTCTGTCGAGTAACTTGAGCAGTGAACCAAGATCTTCACAGTCTTTATTCCGGCTAACAATGGCTACTCTCGTTCCGTTGTTCCGACAATATCAGCATCTTTGGATGCAATGACTGTTTAGTTAATCCTCAAGCATTCACGTCAGGTCGCGCTGCTCTCCAAGTATATCGGCAAGTAAAGTAAACAGTAATCTCCAAGTAAATACGCAGAAATTTAGAAAAAAATCCATCTGGAGAATGTCTAAAATGGGATACCGCGCTTTGACTCAGCTACAGAGCTCCCTCTCGCTGGAACAGCAAATCTTGCACATAAACAACGATATTAAAAACTCAGACCAGATGATAAAATTATTAAACGTCTCTTCTCTCTCCATGAATCCTCGAAAGTTTACCTAATGAAGTTTACCTAGTTTTATGGATTTTGCCATGCTTTTGGGGGAGATTATGTAGGATAATTACAATTAATTTGAACTTTGATTTGAATTTGAATTAATTAATTACAATTAATTTGAGCAATCCAAGTAACACAGGCTCTCTACATACATCTTTCTTTTGATTCTTCTTATTGACCTGAACTACGCGATTGAAAATGGGCTTCTCTATAGCTATTCCTACATATTGCAGCAGACTGATTCAGTCATTCAGTGCCCAAAAAGGGACGTTTTACCAAGAACATTTTTGGAAAACTGACACATATTTCTGACAATTGCTAAATATTCCACTCCATTTGCAGAGTTACCTTCAGTCGCTCGAAAAAGCCACGAAAGCTCTACGTCAAAGTCAGCCAGCCAATGAAAAGAAGTACATTACTGCCCAACTGCATTTTTATTCTTTCACTGGAGCCGTCGGAACGAATTGTTTCAGATCCACAGGAGGCCAGCACTCTTTGCTGGAGTCGTCTAGGCTCTCTAGTGAACGTGGTTCACTGTCATCTATGATTTCGCAGCTGAGGAATAGAACCCAAAGGGAGTCGACCATCGATGAGTCTGATGGAGACCAGAGGTCTACATTTATAATTATCTCAGAAATAACCGACACAGGTCCAACAAGGATTGTATATAGAACTTCTTCACTTCAGCATGTCAGACCACCAAAGCCAAGGTTCCGAGGAAACGCCTTCTGTGGACAGCCAGTCGAGCGGTAATTAACGTTTTTAATTTCTCCATGAAACATGTTTTGAGCAACGGTTGCAGCTGGCGGTGAACGAATAGTGTTTGACTTTCCCTATGAGACCGGCAAGGAGGAAAACAAACGAAGTGATCCACTTCCTAAGGAATTACCGGGTGAGTGCATAAGTGTGTGTCGACGGCTTGCGTGGGTTCCTATGGAACCTTTTGGATATTCAGAGGTCAACGTATTAAGACAGAAATTGGCGTACATACAGAGTAACTTTGATGTCTTTTTTAAGGTCTGCATGTAGGGAGAAAGAGCATCCACGAAATCCGTGAACTGCGTTCATCCATAGATCACTCTCTCATCAAACCTCCAAAGCTACAAAGGCAACAACCGCGAAGATTTAGCATCAACTCATACAAGGAAGACTCCGATTCCGAACAGCATGTAGAAGCAGAAGAAGGACCAAAGGTGATTGTTTTTGATGCATTCTATAAAGTCAATTCCATCTCTTGCATTCACAAGCATTACATAAGAAGAGGATACCAGAGCAAGAATGTTTGTTTTTATTATCGAGAAATACATTATACATACGTAGTACCGACATCATAGCAGTTTGTGGTAGCCCCCAACCTTATCTGTAATCTTCATCTAAGTCAAAATCTTTTTTCCAGAGCACCATGTCAAAGCCAAATGTCATCAAAGGAAAGAGTCCGTTTCGGCCAGCTATTGAAAGTGGCAGCGACCTTGAATCGATAGATTTTGAGGTAAGTGGGCAACAGTTTGGCAAGAGTTGTAGTGGTTTTGTGTTTCAACCGTTCGTGCTTGAAATCACGAGAACAGAAACCAAGGGTTTACGAACCTGTACCGATACAAGTGCACAGGGAGGAAGTACAAGCTTTATTAGAACTAGATTGGTTAAACAAGAGAATGATGTGGATTTAATAGAAGCAATCGATGAGGTACATAAAATCGACTAGAAGAAATTGATTGTAGTGCAAGAATCACAGGATTGACGTCTCCAGTGATGGAGCCCCTCTCTCTAGATCTTATCCTGCCTTTATAGCCGTCAATTCCCGCCACTTCCTTGGCCACGTCCAGTGCAAACTACCGTACGCCCACACTTGTTGCAGATCAAAACAACTGAAACCAATCAAACATAAATAATGAATAATGAGATTTTTGTTAATCTCATAGTTTATTTTAAACTAACGTTATTATTTTAAACTAACGTTACCCTCCTAGCCTGTAACACGTCCCTCCTAACACAACACGAAACAATTTTACTTCTTTGTTCTAAGAAACTCAAAGTGGCAACAAGTTTGGCATAGACAGTTAGGAGATGAAAGTATGACATTGGATTTCAGAGCTAGCACAGGCTGATGTACAGGGCATTCACATCGGAGTAAACATCGCGTTGCAATACGCACGCGATGTTTTCCATTCCATCCATTCCAATAGATCAAATTCTCAGTTGAAAGGCTACGTTTTTAGCTGCTTGCACGTAGTCTTTGCACTGGGTCCGCAATTGCACCGATGTTTACTCCGTGACAATTGCAATTTATACGGGAGTCAAACGTCATTGCACCCCCGAAAACGAGGCCGCTCCGTCTCAGCTACGCGGCGCGACGGAGAAATTCGGCGCTGTGGTTGTCGGGCGCTGTCGGGATTCTCGCTTTGCCTATAGTTTCCAAGTGCAATTTTTTATGTGTGGGCATTCTTACTCACTTCTACGTTGTTGTTCACAAAAGCGACAATCTCGATAACGCCCGATAACCACAGCTCCCAGGTGGTCTACCGCGTCGCAAACCTGATGCGACGCACCCTCATTTGCAGGTGTGCAATAACGACTGACGCTTCCTGTATGTGATGTGTTTTGCTGTGAACTTGTGGCCTGGATTGGGGAGGGTTTCCGGGAACATTCTAGGCTTCCCGCTCGTTCAGAATTGGTTTTCTTAACAACCTGTTTGACGACTAGCCCCACGCTTTTTGTTAGGAATTACAGCAAGATTATGTACATACAGTACATCATACAACTATACAATTGCGTGGAATGGCGCTGGACAAAGTATTCAGTTCTATTAGTTCAGATGATTAAGATTAAGACGTAGTATTGATGTAGAGGTGAATGATTCATACATTGAAGTTCTGAATCCAGCAAAAATGCAGAAGAGCATGTGATAATCTTGCTTTCTCTACTGCTACTTGTTATTGCTAAATGAATTTAGTCGCTAAAGCAAAATGTGCTCATTTATAGTATGGCACATCCATCGATTCGCGGGTAGATCATTGTTTGCCCGGGAACCTTCATAGATCCTGCCATTGATGACTTTCATAGGAAATGAGGAAAAAATGTGCCTTCAAGAGAAGACAGAGGGGTTTCGAAGCCACTATTCATTCAGGAAGCAACTTCCCCAACAAAATTCGTTCACTTCGAAGACCAGGCGAGATCCGCAACAACTTCAACGAATTCCACGAGTTCGCGCAGTTCGACAAGCTCCACCTCGAGCTCTTCTCAGTCCACATCTAAGTCTCCTTCCACCACTTCCCGTTCCTCCTCGAATTCGAAATCTGCCAGCGAGTCTAGCTCAACTGAGGTACATGGCAAGTTTCTGTTTCTGTGTAGCAGAGCTGGTTATTACAAAAGAGGTTAACTGAGCCTACTTTATTTCCAGTCATCCACAATTAAAGGTGAGCTCTCCGGTCTCAGCTCGGGTTCATCAACAAGACAGCTGTCGCCATCGTCAACGCGTAAATCAGAACAAGGAAAAATTCTGGAGAGCAGCAGTCAAAATGGCCGTGCGGTAATGAAAAAACAACAGGAGACCGAAGAATTCTACTCTTCTAGCGAAGAAGTGAGCCTGTCTGCCGGCAAGAATGAAGTAAAAAGGAAGGAGTCAAGCACGCTTCCGAGAAGGAGGAGCAAGTCACGGTCAAGATCGGCCTCCTTGACTCCGCCGAAACCTAAAGTTTCGGACAGCTCAACGAAGCTATATCGAGAATCTGTCAAACGTGAGGAGGCGTCCGTCGTTCATGAAAAGGAATTCGCTTCCCGAAAATCGACACTGGCCTCGGTGCCATCCACAGCAACATTTCAGAGAGAAGCAGATGAGCGTCCATCTTTTTTACCGAGAGCAGCTACATATTCTACCCTTATTGAAGACAGCACACAAACAGAAGCACGAAAGGAGTCTGATAGCCTTCCAGGTAAGTGAAACCCCATAAAAGTTTGGATTAGTTTTCTCCTGAAAATTAAAGAACGAATTGAAAGAACGTAAGGATCTCACTAGTCTTAAAAGCCCCGTCCCATGTCATAGTGGTTTTTGAGATCTGCATAAGAGAAGAATTCCCAGAACCTCTTGATCACAATTATATACGCGACTCTGTCCAGAGGTGTGGAAAAACTGGTTTTCGAAACTCAATTTTTAAAGAGCTTGTGGGCGGGCCGAGAGGAGGGGGTGGCGAGGGGCGAGGCGATGGGGCGAGGTTTCTCAGCAAAGGACTCCTGTAGAGCATAACTCCTGAAAAAAAGATCGCACTGCTTGTGAAACCTCCTCATCACTCCAGCAGAATAAAAGGTGCGCTGTATATTCGACAAGCAAGATGGTACAGAAACCCTGTAGCCTTGGCTCCGCCCACAAACTCCCCAAATACTGCCGCTCAAAAACGGGTTTTTCGGCAGCTCCGCACCTAATTACATATACCGTTGTTATTGGAAGATTGGAAGCTAGCTACCTCATAGAGATTTATTTCCATGTATAAATCTCAAACCGAATTTTGTATGGGACGGCATCTCTAGAGTGTCCATGATTTCAAAACTAATAGAATCCAAATATTTTCCAGAGTACTGCTCCTCAAACCTGCATTACGTCACCAGAGATGTACTTAAAACTCATCTTCAACTCCTAAAGGAGTTCAATCGTTTGGAATTCTCTTCGCTCCAAGAATGGAATGCGATATTGGACGACGTACGACAGAAATATGAGGGTCCCTCAACGGAGAAACTCAAGGCGGTGGTTGAGAAAAGAATGAACAAGCTAAGCACGGAGAATGTGTGATAAGTGCATGCTTCAGGCTTCCTGTGATGTTTCATAGTATCACATTCCTAGGAAAATTATTTATTTCGTGCAAACATGTATATAATTTCAGAAATAACAAAGAAGTGAAAGATAAAAAAATTGCGAAACAGTGTATTTGCCACTTGTCAAAGCATTCAATAAGTCTCCCCACTTCTAAAGAGCTCAGAAGTTCGTTTCTGGACGAGTTTCCATCCACTTCTTGAGAGCCGGCACGGAGGTAACCTTTTCATAGTGTGCTTCGATCTGAAAATCTGATAAATTTAAAAAAAAATGAAGGAGAAGGTGTATGAAAAGCAAAACCGCCTCGGATACGAAGCTACTGATCAGACGCACCTCGGGGAAACCCTTGGTATATTCCGGGAAGACAGTCCGCATGGTGTGGATGTGCTCAGCAAGGATCAAATCGGCGTAGGTCAGCTCTTGGCCAGCGAGGAAACCTTAAAAATCGTATTTGACGGGGTCATAGAAGGCGTAGAGTAGAGGGGTTTCCATTAGTATGGAACCACTCGCATGCGCTATACCAGTGGAATTTGTGGATGCACAGACAATCAGAGAGTCGTGTTGCAGGTGATGCGACGCGTGCGAGTGGCCAATTCCAGTGGACCTTCTGAAGCAATAAAAACTATACCAGAGCTGCTCTTCTGCAGGAAACTCGTCATGTATCCGAGGTAGCGGTCACGTGCAGGAATCAAAATGTTCTTCTTCGCCTCCTCCTGAAAACTTGCTTGGATATCCTTATTAACCTCGTTCTTTGACAAAGCTAGACGCACCACATCTCCTTCGGCGAGTCCCATGGCAGGGTAATAGTAACCTTTGATCTCAACGTAGAAATCCTTGTATTGGTCAGCTAGCGCGTCGACGATCGCCTCTTCATAAGGTGTCTTTCCGGCGTATCCTAGCAAAAAAAAGATCTCTTCATAATTACAGTGGAGTATGACATATACTGTAGGTAAACGGTGAAGATCTTACCAAATTTCCTAGCCAAGTAACGTGCAATAGCTAGTGACTGGGGAATTTGTTGTCCATCCACCTCGAGTACTGGCATTTGTCCGAATGGCATTTCTGAAAAAAAAAAGGTTTTTTAATGTTTGCTAAAAAGGAATAATTTTTTTTTATGTTTGCTAAATCATCTCTGGCTACTCTGGGGCAGTGTTCATCGTTAAAACCACCCAGGGTGCTAACACCCCACAAGTTTAGCCGTCGCGGCGTCCACCCGGTTGTCCTGTGTAATCATAACGATGCGACGTGGCCCTGATGAGGTTTCATGTCACCAAGATCACTCCTTATATGTTCACTCATAACAAACCCAGTACTAATGGAGTTGGAGGAAAGATCTGCCCAGAGCAACCGCTCAACACATCGCCATCCACAAGGCGGATATACCGGGGCGGCACAGTTGTATGGTTAGCCCTTCCACTTCTTTAGCGAGTAAAATATTTTGTATGGTGCGCTCGGCGACAGGGATTTTGCATGCCAAAGCCACAATGGAGGGCTAATACATCATCCTTCCTCGACAAATCATTCACTCAGAACAACTTCTCACCTATAATACAAAAAATGAAGCAAAGAAGAGCCTGCAAAAGACCTACTAGGCTTGAGTTCCGGCCACTGCTCCTTGGGGACACGAATGTCTTCATATTGAACACCAGCCAAGGCAAAGAGCTAAAATTACATCTTCTTCTGGAATCTGAAGTCTCTTAATCAACGACACTTGGGAAGAAGGATCGGTTTTTTTTTTCAGAAAGAAAATATTGTGCAAACCTGACGAGAAACCTCTCCCAGTCCACGTCCAGGGAAGTAGTAGAACTTGTATTCCATTCTGAATAAGTTTTCTGAGGTGTATGAACGAAAAGCTATACTGAGAACGACACGGGCTTAGAGCATCACTTGTCTGCAGCCAATAAGAAAAAGGTGTTTGCAGAGGAGCTGCAGCATATTTCCGATACGAAAACTGAATACCACTTATTCAGAGCGAAACTGCCGAGATGGTTCCTATTAGTAGTTCTCATTTACGAAGAATAGACTCCGATATTTAAAATTTGAGAATATCAATCTGAGAATACTAAGGGTAGTTTGCACCGCAGGAAGAACCCGGTCTTGCGAGTGCGTGACAAGAGGTACGCTGCTGGTCTGTGATTGGTCGATTCATGTGCGCGTCGCAGCTGCAGCTTTCGAGGGCATGAACAGTTCTGCGTGGATATGGACAACTTTTCTAAGCTTGAGTGGAACAGATGAATGTTATCGGAACCCAAAAACTAGAGAAGGTGGCCACCAATGTCATTTAGTGATTCGAATTTGAAGAAACAACCCGAACTTGAGAAGTATAAGCGTGCGGCGCGGTCGCGTCGCGGCGTACGTCTTGATCACCACCCCGGTCCTGCATCGGTTTTCGCTGCGGCGGCAAATGCATCAGTTTTGCATGGGATTTCCACAGGTTAGCACATGGGCTAACCAAAGAACATGTTGCAACATGTGAAAACTCATGTAGATCTCATGCAAAACTCTGTTCTGTATTTGATGGAACTTGACGGTGACATTTCATTATTTTCAGGGAAGTTAAAAACAATGTTTTGCATGAAATTGAATGATGCAAATCCCACGATTAAGACATGCGTGCTCATGCAAAACACGGTTTTTTTTAAACCAATAGTTCTATACCAGCAATAATCAATCCATGCAAAACCCATGCACACCCATGGATATGCATGGATCTTGCATGGGTATGCATGGGTTTTTCGTGCGTTCTGTATCGAATTTGCATCGGATTTTTGGAAACGCATGGGATCTGCATGGGTTTTGCATGGATTTGACCATTGCTGGTTTAGAACTATTGATTGAAAGATTGCATGTTTAATCGTGGGATCTGCCCCTTTCAATCTCATGCAAAACACAGTTTTTAAGTTCCCTGAGTTAGTGGTCCCTCTTTGCGTCTTAGATTGTCCTTGTATAATTTATGCTCCTATATCTTGATCCGACAACGTTTGCCACCTCTTATACCGCTTCTCTAGCCTGCATAGCATACTCAAACGTGATCTCTGATTATGTCTAACTCTCGCGAGGAAAACGTGCTCCTCCCGCCCCCCCCCCCCGCCCAATGGGGAAGTTCCCGATGGGAGTAAAATGGTGGTCCCCGCGATGCAAACCAAACGGAAACTTCCCCTCGAAAACAGAACGATAGGTGGCGATGCTAGATGAGAACTTCCTAGCACACATACAACAACTTCTCGTTATCAACACATTATTTTAACCATACCACATCTGTTTTTTATTTTCATCGGTGGAATTCGTAAAGAAAGCCTCCTATATGATGACTCCGTTTCAGAATGAATTTGAAGTGTTTTCGCAGATATGTCAAGTTAATCCACACTGAACATATTGAATCAATCCTTTTTTCTTGAAATCGATGACAGGTGACAGGCGATTGCATGAACAGCTAAAAGGCACAATTTCACTTATTTCTGTGTAAAAGAAGCAATGGCACTATTCGGCTAGTTCTGCCGCAAAATTTCGAAGTGAAAATTTTCGCGCAAACTTCGCCAAGGGGGTTATTTGAGGTGCTGAATACGAATATCGTATCCATTTTGTGCAAATTTTGCATTGGGGGATTGTTTTGAGCGCTGATCACGTATGCGTTTTCTACCATGACTTCATTTTCATAGAGATACGGTATGTTTACGGTAGGAAATTGGGACAAAATGCCGACTTTGGGAAGGAAATGAGGAGTACATGCAAAATAAAGTTGATATTCTTGACCAGCGCCTAAGATAACCCCTCTGTGCAAAATTTGAGAGGATTCTGTTGAATGCCGTATCCACGGCATACCTACCGTAACCCTACAAAAACGGAGTTGCGGTACAAAATGTATACGATATTCGAGTTCGGCACCTCAAATAACCCCCGTACACGAACTTTGGGCGGAAAGATTTTTTATCGGAATTTTTGGGGCAGAACAAGCCGAATAGTGCCAAAAGCTATTCACGCGGAGATGGGGATACGGTACCCTCGCAAAAGTGTGCATCGGGGGGGGGGGAGACCGCCCGTATTCTCTCCGTTTCCTGTAGAGATATACTCGGGAGACATATGCATACAACCCACGGAGCAGGGTGAGCGTTGTGCGGTTATGTACTGCTCCACCTACAGAAATATGTCTCAGCTCTTCTGCAAAGGAATTAGTCCAATGACTCTTTGATCAAAAGTAGCTCCCAATTTATTTCATATTCTAAAACGGGAGGTGGGGGAGAGGGATGAGGAGGGAGGAGAGCTACTATAAAAGCAATAGCCAGCGATAAAAACTATGGCACATGAAAAGAAATGGTTTGGCTCTCCCTTTGAAAAGAAACTCCATGTACACTCCCTTGTGTATTAAACAGGGATGTCACCACCATACGTGAGTCATCAAATGATAGGGATGTGATGTGATGCATATAGATGAGTGCAAAGAATGACATCAGTGGGGAATGATTAGAATGCTGCTGGCTGCTGACTAAGTATGTTCACATGTTCACATTTGTTATGGATGCCTCACTTTTTCTACTGATAACCGTGATTGAATGTCGAAAGTGGACAACAGTTATGTACTTGAAAAATTAACGAAGGAGGAGAGCCAAACTTCTCTATACCACCAGAAATGGTTCCTTATGAAATCATCCCGTTATTTTAACAATTGGTTTAATCCTGCTATAAGAGGTGGCTATATGGCTGATCATAAGGTAACTTCATAAAGTAAATACCATGTAGGGGACGTCCAACTAGGATGTATGCACGGTAGACTACAGTAAACACAGCGATTGCTCGATAAAGAACGAGGAAAAAAAGAGTACTGGACTTTTGACCTGCCTGATAACTCAGTTATAACAACGAGTTTTTATTCTAGTTTTGGTTGGAAGATTTTATCGTTCTAAGTTACCTACTGCTGCCATTTAGGAGGCAAAGGTTAGAGATGATTGCATGCTAACGCTGTGTCCTTTGACGTGCATATTACGACAAGAGGGTGGGGGAAAAATTGCGGTCCCAGCCGTTTTGAGCACCACAGGGCAGGAATTTCATGTATGAAGTTATCAGAGACATCAATTTTGAGATTAAATGATTAAATATAAATGATGATATAGACAACGGATCGAAAGCAAGCCTACACATTTGACACTATTCGTCTAGTTCTGCCCCAAAAATACTAATGTCATAGTTTCCGCTCAAAATTTGACTACGTGGGTTATTTGATGCGCCGATTACAAAAATGACTCCCATTATGCACCTAACTCCCTGAACTTGTAGAATCACGGTAAGCATACGATGAACGCGATACCTTGAAAAATATCTTTAAACTTTGCTCAGTGGGTTACGTGAAGTGTTGATTGAATCCGACTATCACTAATATTTCGCAGATGTCACTTATTTGACCAAATTGGTATTTTCTTCAGCTTCCTTCCAGTGACCTTACTGTCATAGTGCAAGAATGACTTTACGGTGAAATGTGACTACGAACTTCGAGGTCAGCACATCCACTAAGCTCTAAAGACCAAGTTTAGACAAAATTTTTGATTTTGAGGTTTTTGATTTTTTTGACGGCAGAACCAACCGAAAAGTACCATTATTTTTGTCAGCACTTCAAAGCAATTTTTTGGCGCACCATCTTCAAGCGACGGGAGGAGGGGGAGGGGGGGTGGGGGGAGGAGGAAGGAGAAGTGCCGCGTCTCTTCTGCCACTCGAAAAAAAGCTTAGTAAGGAATACGCAGTTGAAGTTTCTACACTCAGTACTTTACTATCTTCCACGCGGTACCAATAATAGAAAACGTTTTGGGGTAGAGCGAAAAAAAGAACTGGTTTAGATGTATTCACTGGAAATCGTTCAAATGTAAACAGGAGAGAAACAACAACTAGGCTCGTCTCTGAAAGTACAAATAAGGTTTGCAAACTGAAATATACTATTTATTTAGTACAATGTGGTGTTTGCTATGCAAGTTTAAGAACCAGTAAAGCGAAACAGAAGACGAGAAGTTAAAAAGCTCTCAACCATGAAAGCTATTAGGGTGAGAGCCATACAAAGGTCGAGGAAGAAAATCGATTCCAGAAGCTGGTTCTTAGATGTAGGTGAGCTAGAGAAATTAGCCTAACTTCGGCTTCTCTCAACGGACACTATATGTGTACAGGCCATAAAGAGAGATAAAACAAATGCTGCTGATTAGACGGCGTGATTTGTTTTTCAGGAAACCGCAATGAGACCGCCGAGGCGAGTGCGATCTTCGGTCGCCACTCGGGCGGGGTCGCTATCGGAGACCGAACAACAAAGTTCCTAGCGGAAGGTGGCCTCCTTTAAGAGGCACTGCAATTGAAGAAAGAGGCAGGTAGTGCAAGCAAAATGACTTGAGCAGCTTGTAAAACTCTCATGGATGTATAATCTCACGAGGTAACTTGTGCTTTTAGAAAATCACCACTGTTCTGTTAGGGAACAATGGTTATTCACACTACCTGGGAAAGTGAATAGATAACCTCTGTCAAAACACAGAGAACTCCATTTGCAGAGGCTCATGCGCCTCACCACTTGTTTGGACAGGTTAGCTCAAAAAAGGAGAAAGAGAAAAAAAGAAATAGAGAAAAGTCGGACGAGCATGAGAAAGGTGATGCCAAGGAAAGTACAGTCTTTCTCAAAAATTCTTGCCTCACGCTGAACTGCCCCTCAGCTTGTTAGCCACGTCACACCGCGTATGATAATGCATAGGTAATGCGGCGCGGCTTTGCAGATGCGCGGTGAAGCGTGAGGCAAGCATTTTTGAAAAGGAGTGTAAATATGCTAGGTAGGATCGCAGACATCATTGAAGTTAAGGATACATCATAGAAATTGACCAGATTGAACATGTCAACACCCCGCAAATTCACCCATCGTTAACACGGGCGGCAACACACTTACCCTGGGTAATCTCAATTATGCATCCTGAGGCCGCATGCGTCATTGAAATTACCCAGCGTAAACATGTAAACGCCAACACCACACATATTCATCCATTACTAAACGTGTTAACATCCCACGAAATTTACGCATTGTCAATACTGGCATCAACACCCAACACCCTGGGTAATCTCAATGATTCATTCTGACCCAGAGCACAATTGCTCAAGTAGAAGGAGGGGTAATCTCATATACAGTACTATGACAACTCATAGATAGCCAGGTTAGACAACGAATGGGTTAACATGTTATTGCGTGTAGGTAAATTACAAATTTAGGTACTTAATGTTTTTACCCAGGGTAATCTCACTGATGCAACCGGACCGAAACCACCGTGTTGGATGTCTTACTCGTATTACTCGTGTTTACGGAAATCGACTCCAAGAGTCTTATGTATTTAAAAGAAGAGGAGGAAAAAGAGGAGTGATGATAAATACATGGAAAGTTAGACAGGAATTTAGATAGAATGCACGCTGCCCATATTAGACGTCCTCCAATAGTGGTAGCAATCACATATAGTCGCACCTCCCATGGATCGAGGACGATATGCCATCGATCCAGTGAAGGCGGACAATTGATATGATCTCGATGGCAATTCCTTACAACCACCATAGTTTTGGCTTACAGATGTACTTTCTGACCAGGAACATGGAAGAGTAATAATGTTTGATGGGCAACATGCTGGCACAGAGGATTAACGCCACGAGAGAATGACGTTCATTCAGAACTGCTGTCCGAGTTGCCGACTGTTCGCAGCTGAAGGATGAGCACCGCCCGACAAGGTCGCTTTGGAACTCAGCGAGCGGTGAGTTACTCTGCATAAGCGCTATAATCCGCTTTGTGGGAACCTGTTCTGTGTGGGTAATTATACGGTGATCGCACGCACAGTAAACTATATCGAGCGAGAAAAAGAGCTGCACAAACCTTCCTGTACATAGTGACACTCACGCATGCATTACCATAGCTTTTTTCAAATTTGCAGGAAAAGCAAGAGACATACCGCCAGAGAGCGGTGCCACTGTTTATGTTGAAATCGAAACATGACGACTGACAGGAAAAAGCGAAGATTGGAGCGATTTTTTTTGTACCACGATAGCTCGACAGCGAGGAGAAATTCCACGAAAAGTAAGTTTTTCAAGGATTATCGAGGATTTGACGACGTTGCTGTGTATCATACCCACGGTCAAGCAAGATGCATGGGAAAAACCGACCCCCAATACGACCCCTCTCCTATTCCCTCTCCCCACCCCCTCTGCTTCCACAACGTTTCTCTCTGCACTAAGCAGTTTCAAGGAAGGAGACATAAAAGAAACACATTAGAAGCACAAAATCAAAAGGAAAAGGAACTAAAACAACCTTGAGGTCGGCAAGCATCGTTTCTTCTCAGATCGGACCAGATTGCCAGCAAGAACGAGCACGTAATGATGGGTCAGAACAGGACTAACTAGCAGAAATAGGTTTTCCGCATGGGCATTTGCGCGCCCAGGGGTTCGAATCCTAGCGCCTCCGAAAAATATTTGCACTTGTCAGAACTACTTCGAAATTTAGTGTGTTGTGGAAAAGGTCGGAACACTTGAAAATGAAGTGTGTTAAGCGGGATTGATCGATTGCACATGTGAGAATTCGGCTGCGGGGCCGTCAGTTCGTGGAAAACTAGAGTGACTTCGACCTCGCGCTGAACTTCTCTGATTCGAAATCAGCTAACGATTTTCAAAATACTCACAGAGCATGATCAGCTCTATCATGTCTCAGGATTTCAATTTGCTAGGCCTTCATATGCCTTTTTGAGTTCGATGGGAAATTTTCCAATTTTTCGGGTCTTTGATGGGAAATTTCCCATCTAACTCACTCAGGCAGGAGCAAACTTAGGGCCGTGAGAATGGGGCAAACGAATGATTGCATGGAGCTCTATTTTGCTGTCTGAGTAGGAGTTGAAGAAATGATAACCTCACAATTTGAAGAGATGGTAAAAATGGAGTGGATCTGCTTGAGAAATCACTGGAAAGCCATTTGCAGATAACTTTTCTACCTTACAATTGGTTACAGAGAAGGAAATTTCTAACTGGATTACAGAATCTGGCTCCACGAAGTTTGCTCGTTCCTCCGCAATTTAGATGGGCAGATCAATGTTTTTTGAACTTCTTCCTCAATTCTTGCTTCAGATCACGAAATCACTGTCAAATACAACATAAACCACTGAGAGCGTAGTGATGTGACAAGAGACGCAGCTGAAAGAAGGGCATGCCGGTGCAGGCATGTGCGGAAGTAAAATATTAAGTCCCGTAAAACGGAAAACGGATGGACAAAAATGAGCGGAAAACGGAAAGACAAAAATGCATAGGTTTGTGACCAAACGCCCTCTTCAACATTGGATTTTCTAGGTATCTTCTCGAGAAGCATAAGTGTTCACTCTTTCGAGTAATTAAGTAACTTTAGGTCCATTGATGGTACGTACTTCAAGCGCCTAGAATATACGTAAATCGAGGAGTGCTTATCCTTCACCTAGTTACAAGAGATTATCGGAGTTATATAATCAAGCATCTTTCGCACAGAATGTTTAAGTAAAAGAGAGCTGTAAAGTGTAAAAAGGGCGACTTCTTTGCTCACTCTGGAGCCGACCTATTCCCGAAAAATTCCGACAAAGAGGTAGCTATGGTAGTTCATACGTTTGGAATGCGAGAACGATCAGTTTATTCACAAAGGGTCATGTTGGAGCGAGTAAGTGATGGAGGAAGGGGAGAAGAACAGCGTGTGGGGAACGTGAAACACAAGCAGCGTGAACATTGCTCAAAATATCTACAATATCACAATAACTGCCCCAGTGTGGACCTGGGGATCATGGGTGTAAGTCGTATGGCGCGATTCTTCGGGTGGCACTGTGGACAGGCTGAGTCTGGGGCACGCTACTACCACCCGATTACGGTCACGCGCTGCGGTTTGCCTGGATCTGATTGACGGAGCAACTCGTCCACTTTTCCGCCATCATCCTGCTGTGGAAGAGAGCGTGCAGAGTTGCAGATACCTCTATGTAACGAAACTTTGGAAATGGGTTCCAATCCTATATGCGCTGCACTGTTACATAGACTTGATAGAATTTTGACGGAACTAATATTTACATAGATCAACTTGCCGTCAGGTATTCATCTTTAATATTAGGTCGTCAAGTATGAAATGTCCGATTTTGCATGAGAAGATTTCGAGTTTTGTTTCTAAAGCAAGATGCAGTATAAGATATATGATCAAAAAGCCAGGAAGTGGTTTTGAAAGGAAAAGGATGTACCTTCACAATGAGACTGTCAAACTGACCGCTCATAAAATCGGACATTTCATACTTGACGACCTAATAGAAGTCATTCCTAGCACCGCTGAAATGTTCAAGAACTTCAGAAAGCCAAAATTCTTTCAGTGTTTCGTGAATGTTTCAGAAAACTTCCTATCCTAACAAAGTATTCGTTGAGATTCCGTAGAAATTCCTTTATTTCGGCAGTACATCCACTTGGGTGTTCAGATAAGCTTTATGTTCGAAACGTTCTTTCATCCGTATACCCTAGAAACCACTGGATCAGCTAGTTCAAAGTCCTTCTCTACGGTCGGATGGTGGTTGGATGGACGAGTTGCACCGTCAGGCAGATCCACGCAAACCGCTACGCATGACCGTAATCGGGTGGTAGTAGCGTGCCCCAGAGTCAGCCTGTCCATAGTGCCACCCGAAGAATCGCGCCATACGACCGCCCCCCGGGGATCATTGTCTGATTAAAACAGTGACAATTACGATGTAGCCATATGTGATGATGAAGACCAGTAAAACTGCGACGGGACATTTACCCTGCAACTGAGACAAAAAAGTCAAACAAAATAGTTCGAATCCTGTAAATGGCGTTTGGACGGTCAATTTTGGCGCCATTCATAGGTGGAATAGTGGTGAGCATGAGTCTTCGAAAGTGAAGGTTGAACGTGAAAATCGGAGGTCTAAAAGTGGAGGCTGCCTACCAAATCGTGAACGACAACCGGGGTGGAGGGGAGAGGAAGGCCTGCTCTTATTTTTGCTGATTTTTCACGAGCTCTGATGTTCTGCACACGATTTCTGAGGATACAGAGGAGCCGAGAGGAAGTTTGCGTATAAGTGGATTTAGGGGAAAGAGTACTAAGCAATTATATCTGAGTTTGACTGCTGATCAAAATACGGACTGAAAAAATTCATCCTGAAAATTGAAGATTTTTTGGATTTCGCACACAGGATTTCTAAGGATACAGAGGAGCTGAGTCGAAGCTAGGCAAAGGTAGGATAGAGGAGACTCAGTACTATGTAAATATATGCAAAACTGGCAGCGGATATGGAAAAGAAGAAGAGAAATGAAGTTCAAAACTTTTCATTTTTTCCGGCATCTAGGACGAAATTTCAGGAAAACAAGGGCGCGCCCCACGGATCTGTGATATGCTTGATAATAGCAGCAACAGGTGAGTTAAAAAATGTGGTGATGTTCGGAGCAGATCCTACACCTGACTCGATATTTGCGTAGGAAGAAAGTAGGGGCATGGCAGGATTGTTTCCATGCCGCACGATGATGCATCGACTAGTATAGGACTCGGAGCCATAGATACGATAGTGGTGAGACAGGGGTCAGAAAAGGTGAAGGTTGACTGGGTCAAAAAAGTGAAAGTTGTTCCCCAACCAGTTCGATGACGTTGAGGAAGGTCAAAAGAGTGAAGTCACAGAGTGCGAGATAGTGAAGGCCTTTTATGAGATGGTTCGCACCGAAACAGCTCTATCTCACAGCTCTAGTGTCCCTCAGAAAGGGAGAAAAGATCACTCCTTAGAAGTCGGGATGTCCAAGGCAGAGGCAAACCTCACATCCGCGGTTGATGTAATGGCAGATTCTACATCTCTTCGACATGCTGAATCCAGCGGTATAGGTGAATTGCCCCGAAATGGTCTCCTGTCGAGAATGTCGACTTAATTTCATAATGTTTCTCTCGTCTATCATACAGTAATCTATCTATTTTCATGTTCGTCAGATGCCCGAGACTGAAGCAACAAACAACGCGCCGGCCGCACTTTCCCAACAACATCTGGTTTATCTGACGGTTCCATCTCCGCGAGAAGCTGCGGCATTTCAAGTAAACCGAGCCGTATA
This sequence comes from Ancylostoma caninum, assembly GCA_037903475.1. Taxonomy (NCBI): domain Eukaryota; kingdom Metazoa; phylum Nematoda; class Chromadorea; order Rhabditida; family Ancylostomatidae; genus Ancylostoma; species Ancylostoma caninum. The sequence goes on from JBAJFG010000626.1 coordinate 505,145, forward strand.
AAGAGCACTCGGCTCTGAATGGCATTCATCAAGCGTACAAGGGACGGACGGTCGGTCCCTTTTTCCTAGATTTCCATTCACTTAACGCTAGAATCATTTTTTCTTGTGTCTCTCTAGATGACAGTAGAATCACTTTCCCAATGTCTCGCTAGCTCAAGTTTCAGGTGCCTTAACATTTTATTTTTTCCACATTTTTCTGCCTTTCCAAAACAAAATGTGCGACTTTCTGCACCCTTTTGCGACCCCACGCTGCGCACGGGGTCCAACTTAGGCTCAAACCAGACTCGGCGGCGAAGGTATGGGCGACTCCCGCGCTTCGTGACCCCTCGGCTTTCTGGGGCGTAGTGGGATGGCGAGGAGCTGCCACCAACGCAATATGCCTCAAACTCGAAAACTAAGACTTATCGCCGAAGGAAGCCGAAAATTAGTGAAGAGTGATCATAACAAACAAGAGAATACTTAAAGACATTTCTACAGAGTCACGAATCATGTTCAAAGCTTTTGAATTAACTTTAATATTTCTAAAGGTATCTAGCGAGTCAAGAAGATGATGGGCCAGATCCTATTATGATGACAAATAGCAGATACGGGGAACAGTGCAATAATGATGTAAGGCCAGCGAAGAGATTGCGCATCCATGAGACCCATGATGTTTCGCCTCAGGCGGTAATCCATTTCTCGCAATAGGTGCGAGAGATGGATTACCGCCTGAGAAGAGAAATGTCCGTCCATAATCTGTGAGGTCAGATGGCATCACACATGTATTCAAACACTGGTATACCAACGATCGATGCTAACGTTCTTCCAGCTCCTTTTTCTTTTTGTTGTTCTTAGTGTGTTTTCCTTCAGAATCTTCCATTTCGCAGCCTATTTGTTTGGAAGTGACGATTTCAGAAGAATTTTACATCTGTTAATCAATATTCATGGGTAATTTTTCATTCATATAATTTTTCATGTTGCTTATACGAATGAGAAGTAGCTAGTGCTCCTCTTCAATAAAGTGAACCTTCCCCTGATGACCCCCCTTGACGCTCGAAGAAGCCGGTACGGTTCGGCTTCCTAGGGCGTTGACGCGCGGTGCAGCCGGCCGACGCTGCAATGCGCGAGGTATGGTCGACCAAATTTGTGAAGGCGGCCGCCACCGCTCGACGCCCGAGGAAACCGGACGAGGCCGCGGCGATCGGTCCGCATGCTGCGTGGAAGCCGACGCGCCTCGACGCTGCTCGCCGTCGAGTCTGGTTCGAGCCTTATTCTCGTCGTCGTAGGTGACGGTTCCACCCCCCCCCCCAAAGGACGCCACCGTAAGTGATGCTGGATTGAGACGCGTCTCAGGTTACCGTACCTATGCTCGGAGCTGGAATTTGTGTGAGGAGCTCTGCCGCGGTTGAGGCGACTACGCTACAACGGGAGTACTCGCCTAAGTTCTCTGCGTCTCCACCTTCAGTGCACTGTTTCGCCTTGAACAATTTCCATGTTATTCCTTCTCGTCTCTATTGCTGTATTCACACTCGAAACAATAACTCTATAAATCTATGCCTAGGACCCCCACCCCCCCCCCCTCAGATTAAGATTCCCCCTGGCTCGACTAAAGGTGAACGTTGGGTGTGCACCATGCTCAAGGTATTCCACCTATGGCGCCATTGTTGTGGACTCATGTACACTGCGCATCGAAACACGTGAACGCTTTCCAGGGTAGGAAAGTACGCCGAAAACAACGACCCCCTCCCTCCATAATTTTCCGTTTCCCGGAACAAAAACCCGTAAAACGTGAAACGTAAAGCAGAAGGCCAAAGATGGGCGGAAAACGCAAGGCGTAAAACGGAAAACGGAAAGTTCCGCCCATCACTGCTGCCGGTGTCTGTGGTTTGCGGAATTTCTCTTTCTCCATGTATGTTTATATAAAATTTTAATTGCGCGCACCCCCATGCAAGCCTTCGGAACTCCTGCGGAGCCAGATTTACGATTGGAGCCCAATTTTCGGAAACTCCCCGGAAATATGACGTCACGCGCCGATTTTCTCGGGAGTTCGGCGGAAGTTCTAAATGGAGACGCAGAGAAAGCGGCATGTAGACCGTTTTCCTTGGAAAATTTTAAACAGCAAGAATCTACACGTTACAGCCTAATGTGAATCCTGGGAACGTGTTGAGGTTCTCGGCCTTCTCGCAGTAGGTACAGCTGCAGTCTTCGATAGGGAAAGGTTTACCTTAGCTTACAAGGGAAGGATACCAAATGTCTGTGGCACTTCAAAATGGAATGTGCCTCATAATATGAAGTTGAGGATGCTGATCTCGATTATGTTCTCCATTAGTGCCTAATACTACTGCGCAAAAAGTTATAGCCTTGTCTGTGCAGTACATTCGAAGATACAGTTTCTACATCCACCTCCCCTGAATCCACAAAATAGGCGTTGTAGTGCAAAATGGATGCAGAATTCGCGATCAGTAGCTCAACTGAACCTGTATGCAAAATTTCAGCGAAAAAAGGCAAAAATTACGGTTAGACAATCACCCCTTGATCATTTACTGCTACTACCACTCACGAGGAAACGGTCATTGGGTATAGGGTAGTTAAGGCATCTCGCAGATTCCATCCAAATTTTGCACATAGGCGTAATTTCAGGTGCTGATCACGATTATCAGCATCATTTTGCAAGCCTCTAACATTCTAATGTCGAAATTCAACAATTTTGTTTAGTTTTCTACAGTAATTGCTGTTCATTCTACCGCAAACCTATAAGATTGTAGTGACGTCACGAAAGGGATATCACATTCGTGTTCAGCACTTCAGATAACCCTATTATGGAAATATTCAGCAGAAAAAATTCCTTGAAAATTTGGGCTCACGTGAGTCCATCAGCAGTTCCACTGTCGACGAAGTCGGGGTAGTGAAGATATTTGAAGACGCTTTCAAGCTTTTAGAATATGTATTTGCAAGTAGAAACACTTACAAAAAACTGCATAGAATAGATTTTTAGAGAAAATCAGTAACTGGGAGAAAATGCAAAAGTGCGACTCCTGAGGGGAATTGAACCCGTGAGGGCATTCACGGGAACGGAGACACTTACCACTGCGCCACACTTCCTTGACCTACCTGACATACCTTATTTTATGTATACCTTCTTATCACTTACGTCTGGAAAAATGAATATAAATCATTGCAGACGCGAGGCTGGGCCAAGGTCAAGATAGTTTTGAAATCAGAGCTTCGAGATGCACAAGGCAGTGTACACTCCCCACGAGGAAGTCTCCGATGAAGCAACGTTCCCTTGTAATTAGTAGTAGTAGCGACCAGTGGCGGACGCAGAAAGTGGGCGGGAGGGGGGGGCGTGGGAAGAAAAGTGGGGTCTCCGCCGTTTTGGGGACCCAGACGGAAAATAAAATTAATAATAATATTAATTATAATAATAAACAATAAATAAAAAATATATTAAAAATAATAATAAAAATAAACAATTAAAAATAAACTAACACAAGATTTTTATTTGTATTGTAAAGTAATTTCGAAAATTTGGCGACCCATTCTCGGGGGGGGCGCGCGCCCTCCCCCCGCCCCCCCCCCCTGCGTCCGCCACCGGTAGCGACTGATCAAGGCGCAATTCTTTACCCGTAGTGATGCATTTTCCGCTGAGATTTTGCATACAGGGTTACTTGGACTGCTGATCACGAATTCTGCATTCATTTTTCACGGCAACGCCTACTACGTGGGGTTAAGGTGAGTTGATGCAGAAACTGCTCATAATACTGCACAGACAAGGCCATAACTTTCTGCGTAGTAGTATTAGGCACTAATGGAGAACATAATCGAGATCAGCATCGTCAACTTCATATTATGAGGCACATTCCATTATGAAGTGCCACAGACATTTGGTATCCTTCCCTTGTTAGTCAATTTTGTAATGTTTTACGTTAGCTTACCAGCTTTACAATGCAAGTGGAGCGGCGGGTCCCGCAAGGAAGCACTGCTCGTCAAAATGGGTATGTATCATCTTGGGGGAAAACGGGGCGTGATACGGTTCTGCGATTGGTTCGTTCAAATCCTGCTCCCGCTCAGAACGCTTGACTCATTCTCTTCGCGCGGGATTCCACTATAGTACTTGACTGTGCGAAATTCGAATGCGACCGAGCACGAGTTGATCGTGATGGGCGGGAAATTTCCGCCTCGTTTTCCCTCACGATGATACACACCCCGTCAAAATTATGGGTTACGAAATAGTCGCACTCCATTCATAGTTGGTGCTTTCATTACATCACTTCTCCGTTCCATTATAGGACAAGCTGAGAATTACTCCCTTTACTAACAACTTTGTAGGCCTTCTTCACCTTAACGCACTACAGGCTCTGTTTATAGTCCGTGTGATATGAATGCCGATTCTGCAACTATGAACTGTCCACCAGAAATACAGTTCTCCAGACGGGGCAACCACTGGATTATACCGGAAGAGGAGGATTACGCCGCGGTGAGTGCACCACACTTACATCTTTCAAATTACATTGCTAATACCCGCGCAAGGCTGTACGTTATAATAATTCTCAACTCCGTTAATCCGCAACGTCGTTGTGTTACTCTGGAAATGACAGTTATAGTGCGTTCAGTACGCGACAATAGCTCAGTATTCCCCTATATAATAACGCTTGTGAATAAATTGGCGACGCGGACCACCACGCACTGATCGCGGGACATACAGTCCTTGTCGAAACGATGGACGGATTGCGCGTGCGGTTCCACAGCGTCGCGACCGCAAAGTGGCGGTGGGACTTCCTCAACTCTCCACACGTGGAGCATACTCTCTCCGCATCCATCGCTCAGCTCCCAGCCTTCTGTAGTCACGGAATCCGTCTATCCCTTTGAGAAGTGCTGTATCAGATCAGATATCAGATACGCCGCGTGGTAATAACACGCGTTAGTACTTTTGCACTGTTTTTGGATTACAGTAACTTCTTCACTCTTCAGGCCACATCCGCACAATTCTTTTCAGTGAATTTCTCCCGAATTGTTGTCCCTGTTGAACACGCTATACACGCCAATGTATTACTCTGAAGATTTTCTAAAAGCAAAGGGTTGGTCGAAAGTGGAAAATTTTTAAACATACAGTACCGGCCAAAATTACATACAGTCTATTACAGTCTGTTCTCTGAAACGTGAACTGCCATCCTCGCCCCGATTGAACAAAGCGGCGCGTGTGCGTTCGATCGGGGCGCGAAGGGATCGATCAGTGCGCGAGGAGAGGCTGATCGACTGTTGCAGCTTCGCACCCCGACTGAACGTGCACGCGCCGCTTTGTTTATCGGGGCGAGAATGGCAGTTCACGTTCCAGAGAAGACTGTAGATCACAGAGGGCGCCCGATCCGACTTTGTCCGCAACTACGACCTTATCATTTTTCGGCTAACTGATCTATTTTTTGCACTTTTTTGATTTACATATGGTGTGATTCCTTCCATTCTTATGTTTCCCCACTGCCATTCGCTAAAATATCCTTCCAGACGCTTTCTGCGGGCAAAGTCGTAATTGCAGACAAAGTCGGATCAGGCGCCCTCTGTGAGCTACAGGGCATTCACCTTCGAGTAAACATCGCGCGCGATCTGATCCATTCCAATAGATCAAATTCTCAGTTGAAGGACTATGTGAAAGCGGAGGTTCCAGCAATTCGCACGTAGCCTTTGTACTGGGTCCGCAATTGCACCGATTTTACTCCCGGAAAAACACCCTGCAATAGACCATACACAGGCCCCAGCACGAGCCTTCCGTAGGGTCGGAACAAAAACGAAGCCTGCTTTGAAAAACCCAAATTTAACGAAGTCCCCCTTGGATAACGAGACATTGAGGAGAATTCAAATTGACGCGTTTTTCACGGATATCTAAGGATACTAGTATAAAGTTCTCTCAAAATACGTCGACAAGCGCATAAAAGTGTGCAGGACAAAAACGACGTTAGTTATAGGAAATGTTTCTAAAGAAAAAAGTACAGAAACCAATACAGAGTTCACAGAAAACTTTCATAAAAGTTGGTGGTAATAAATCTAGGAGGGAGAAGTGAGAATTCTGAATTCCTCTACAAGCAATGCCACCACTGATGACATAAGTGGGAGGCAGCTTAAATAGAAAAACAGCTTTTGAATGAATAGCAAGGAAGAAGACGACATAATACATCAAAGATCCACTGGAAGACGTGCAGAAACACGCTGGGCTGATTTGAATGCAAATGAAACGCGAGCTGTCTTATTGTCCGTCGGCGCATCGTAGGGTATAAAAAAGTTTACCTTTTTTGGGCTATATCTCTGCTAAAAGGATATGATATGGGACATACTAAGGTGCGTATGAAAGCACGAGATTAGTGGTATAGGTGTATGAAAAATCCACCGAAACTATTGTGCCTGAATAGAAAATCTATGCTTCTGAAGTGCCACGAAAGGCTCAGCCCTTCGTGGCTGCGGGTCCAGCCCTTCGCACGAAGGGCTGGACCACTTAATGAGCATACAATTTTTTCATTCACATAGGTTTGGGGAACCATTTCAAACACTTATTGTGCACGCTGAGACACATTTTTGCCCAAAATTTGGAGTGAATCCGTGAAGTCTGGACTTAGTTACCTAACACAGCTTTTTTACTTTGCAAATGTTTGGAATGTCTTTTCCAAGAACTCCAAGTATTCCCTTTGTTCTTATTTCACCGAAGATTCCAAATCAATCCGTGCAGTTTCAGCAGCGCAGCAGTGCCTCGTTTCCTCCGGATAGTGGGAACCTATGAATGATCTGCTCCAATCGAACTTTTTCGTCCTCACTCGCCGTTATTGCGCAGCTGGAAGTACCAGGAGTCGTTTCCTCGAGCTTTTTTCCTCCTCGCTTTATCAACGCATTGCACATCTTGGGACCCACAAAAACCCAATTTTTTTCGGGGCTCAGATTCGGACCCTGTACGGAGCCCCCTTTGATTTTTGCCCTCTTCACGAAGCCCAGCTTGCCTCCGGGACAGCCGTGCTGGGGCCTGACATACATAGCCTTTTGAATTTTCCTCCATAACTTTTGGTAGAGTAGAGCTTTGCATGGAAAGAAACGAAGCCACTTTTTTGTGACATGAACTTCTGGGTACTTGGTAACTGCATTAACATTGTGGCCAAGGAGGAGTGAGCTAATTTGGCAGAAATTCTTACATTGAATTACTGCTGAAATGAACTCAAGTTTACCCGCATGCTTCTATCAGTGATCTGAAAGCACACGTTTTCATCAAAATATGAGTCGAATCTATCACAAAGAGTTCAATTCATATATAAAATACTGCTCATAAAATCCCTTCTGTGATCTTTTGTAGATGCTGCGAAATTCCGAATTTGCACATTTGTGAATGAAAATTTTGTCTAAAGGAAACTATTAGGGTATAAAACTATAAATGCGCATTTGTGGGTCAAACAAAAATTATTTTAAAAATCGTGGTACAACATCTCAGTCCGAGATTTATCCGTGGTAAGTAGGCCGTTATAAGGTGGAAATCAACCCGAAAAAGATATCCTGTTGCGGAACGACTGATGTGTTTTTACCGGATAGCAGATTAACTAGGACAGACCAACATATTCGCTAGATCCCGTTTATTCGGCCGGATAAACGGGATCTAAACGGCCGTACAGATCGTGCTCCTTCTTCAAAGCAGTTGGACTCTTTTGGTCTTAACCCATTGACGACCGCGTGGCTCACCGGTGAGCCGCGCCCTTTTTGACAAGTACTGGACCTTATTTTCGAACGATTTTGCAGCATTTCAATATGGAATGGTTACAATCCTCCCTAAAAAGGTCTCAAACAAGTGCAGTTCAAGGAGGAAATCTCCCTTATTGCGACAAACATCATGAAAAGGATGGAATTTTGAAGTCGAGGAAGATTGCTTCACATTTCTTCTGTCGTGGATGGAATTACTCCGTGCAAAAGCCATATTTCCTACACAGAGTCACGTTTGTTACATCGTGCTCTTCCTTCTTGGTCAGGCTATAGCCTTAGGAACGTGAATAATCTCTGGATACTCCCTTACAACACTGAAAACACCCTCTACAAACTTCCTTCGGTCTTAATGGAATCCAGAAGCGTTTAGAATCTCTACTTTTTTTGTCCGATGATACTTGTAATCTTCTGGAGCTAATTTCAAAATTGTTTCTGCAAAATGATCTGTTTTAGTCCAAATTATCTTATCGTAACGGTGTGGAACTCCGCGGACGCCGCACTCTTGAAAAGGGCGTTGGTCCCACGCGCCAGACACGCAAAAATGTGCGCGGTCATCAATGGGTTAAGGTCAATTTGCTTGAAATCATTTCGTCACTCAATCTAAAAGTGCAGCGATTACAGTAGTGAATTTTAATTTTTCTCGGAAAGACCGGAGTACAGTGTTTTGTGTTGCGGCCCTTCCAAAAATTTGTTTCAGCTTGAATAGTTTGTTAGTTGGTATACACCAAAAATCAGAAATACTCCTAACTAAGCGTTTTTGTCGTGGGTCATATTGCAGTAGGATGGACCCATTGTCAGACAAACCCAGACAGATCGCGACAGTGTACCGAGTGATAGAAAAAAAGGGCCAGATCCGCCTATTTTTTCTCGGAAAGACCGGAGTACAGTGTTTTGTGCCATTTGTCCCCCCCCCCCCCTACTCGTTTGACAGAGGTATAACGCAATCGGTGTTTAGGAGTTCATCAGTATGATGCAAAAGTTCCTGTCAGATGAGTATCTATGCGATGTTCACCTTCTCGCAGGTGAAGAGAAGATTCCTGCACACAAGGTGAGTTGGCAATTTGTTGAAGAGCGGGAGCTGAACATTTGTCTCCAGGGCCTGAGAAAAGGGTTGGCTGGCGTCTCTAAACCATAAACTCCTTTTTTTGCAGTGTTACGCCTTAGAAAAGCTCTGATTGGATCTGCTTGCAAAATTAGGCAGTATGTGTATCGCATCCATTTCGTAGTCAAAGAGTCCCAGACAAACTTTCGGAACTTCCGCGGAGCTTGTTCGGAACTTCCGCGGGTGACCCGACGGAAGTTCCGAATAAGCTCCGCGGAAGTTCCGAACTGGCTCCGCGGAAGTTCCGAACTAGCTCCGCGGAAGTTCCGAAATCGAACAGGAGTGACGTAATTCGCGCATTATAGAGTCAATCATAATTCGAGTAATAAGGTAAAATGGTCCAACATGGAGTGATGAACACCTCCACGCGTCCCGATGCCAAAAATCGTGGGATCATGAATCCCACCACAGATCGTTCCACCACGTAGCATTAATTGCGCCCGTAGTAGCTATGTTCTAGAAGATGAGCTTCAAGCAGGTCTGCCCTCTGACTGTGCTACGTATCTGTGTTAGGTTTCAAAATCAATGATAACATGGAAAAATTCCTCTTTGGCAAAAATCTGTTAAATTTTCGTATTTATGGGGATAATCCCAGGGGTACATTTATCTGACACGAGCCTTACCCGAAATTCGACATTAAAGATGTCATTATTGGGGCATCCCGAAGTGAATTTCGAGGAAAAAATAGCGTAAAAATTTTCTTATTCTACCACGACTTCTTATTTGTCTAGCCGAACTCAATCAAGAACATATCGCTATAAAAATGGACGAAAATATGCCATTTGATCTGTTAGTTTCTTGGATCATTCTATCTGTCTCGAAGCTCCGCGCAAGTTCCGAAAAGTGTCAAGCTCCGCGGAAGTTCCGAAGCTACTTTTTTCTCTGCGTCTCCTTTCGGAACTTGCGCGGAACTTGCGCGGAACTTCCGAAAAAATCGACGAGTGACGTCATATTTCCGCGCAAGTTCCGAAAATCGAGCTCCAGTAGTAAATCAGGCTCCGCGGAAGTTCCGAAAATCGGCAAGCTCCGCGGAAGTTCCGAAAGTTTGTCTGGGGTAGACATTTGACTTGATGCCAAACGATTAAAGGCAGAGGTCCACCTCATTTTTGTAGTTGAGCTAGTGGCAGATTCTGCATCTCCTCGACATGCTAATTCCACCGGTATACATGAATTGTCTCAGAACGGTCTTTAAACCCGTCTTCCTGTAAGGGGTCTGTAACAGTTTGCTAACCCGAGTTGACGTGTGAAGCCGTTGGTCTTATCGGTTGGACACGCCAAGACTCGTTGGCCACCGCGGCAGCCGTGGCAGCCAGCCAGCACAGCGATCGAAATTTGGAGCGATCCGCCTCCGGGCTCCAAAAATGTAGCCAGTTCGACCCTTTCAAAAATAGGACCACTGTCGCTTTTGAGCCTGTTGATGTACATTAGTGGGATCAATATGCCGAAAAGGTCTAGGATATGCTGATACTTCCAACAGGCGGAATGAGGTGGGCCCCTGCCTTTAACGTAAAGTTCGGCTATTTTTTGATCAGTGGTGACATGAAAATCTACCTGGATATCGTAGAGTCATCCTAGCAGTCGGTGTTCCCACTACCTTGAAATTCGATCTTTCCAAAAGTGACTTTACCAAAAGTCCGGTTTGTCGAGTCACACATCTGGTCGGGTAGTTTTCCTAACCAAATAATTTTGGATAACCACACAATTGTCCAGATATCATTCAGTAGGGATAGTAGGTCCTGATGATGCTCGCAACATAGGCTTAATGTGGACCTTATACTGCTCTGGATCTATAGAAAGAGCACCTCAAAAAACAGAAGATAAAGTGAACTCAAAACACTTGCGCGGAACGGTCAGTTCAGTCTTAACGTGCTGCATTCAGCCCAGCTAGAAGTATTCAGTGCAAATATGGTATTTTTGCAAACTGAAAATATTTTTTTCTGTATGCATCTATCTTTTTCTGCCCACCCTATATATGCTGTTCTCTTTTTTCTTCTGCCTTTTTATATTTATATTACATTTACATTTTACACTATATATTTTCGTTTGCAATTAGGTCGTGTTGGCAGCGTTCAGTCCGTACTTCGAAGCCATGTTTAGACCTGGCCTGTTGGAGGCAAAGGGATCGCAGGTCGAAATAAAAAGTATGTCTCCGATTTGAATAGAAGTTTCCTCAATTTTTGTGTTTTTTCCTCAAACTTCTAATATGTATGTTTAGACATCGACGCAAAAACCCTGAGTGACCTGGTAGATCTTGTATATGGCTATAAGGTCACGGTAAACGAGGAGAATGTCCAGGCGGTCATTATGGCGGCGAATTTTTTGCAGGTCTTTCCCCATTCCATATTCATTTCCGACAGGACCGTCCTCAAGTGAAATGACAAGCGTTTTTCGTTGTCGCTTCCGGCAGAAAAATCACGGGTGTTCCAATCATGAATGGTTATTGCCAAGAGGGCATCTGTGAGCCTGGTTGATTCACCCATTATTGAATTGGTGCAAAATAAAGTTCGCTCTCAGATAATTTTTCGGAAGGATCGGAGCAGAAAACCGGAAGAACCGACAGATGATCCACGGTCCTTCCGGTTTCCTGCTGCATTTCTTGCGAATGGCTGCTGCGGTCCTTGCAAATGGCTACGGGGTATGCGCGCCAGTCCCACGGAAGTACGTTACGCAACCAGTTCACTCCAGTGGGGCCACCACGCGGCTTTACCCACAACCAAAAATGACAACCTCGCCGAGGGTCAGTGGCTTCACGGTCCGATATGCTTAGAAAGCCAATTTCCCATCTGGAGTTCGAAACCACTGAATTTTTGTTGGTCGCAACAAAACTGAGCTCGGTACATAAGAAGGGCAAGATAATGCTCACTCTCTCTTCTGCATTCTGCTGCAGTCTTTCCGGTTTCCTGCTGCCATCCTTCTGCACTCGGAAGAGCTGAAGCAGAAAACATTCTGCTGCGGTCCTTCCGAATCGTTTTCCACACAAATCTAATGTGCTCCGGTCCTTCCGAACCACTCCAGCGAGATTCGGAAGGACCGCAGCAGAGAACGTTCTGCTGCCGTACTTCCGGAAATTTCTATCTCTGCGTCTCTCGCTTCTTAACCACATGGGCGCGATCTTTTCCAGCTGCGGTCCTTCCAACATTTTGTCCGAGTTTCTGGACTTTCTCATTCAGTTCACAATGAATGGAATCTCTTACACTTTCATTGAACAACATAAGAAAACAAAGACTGGAAAATAAGAAGCGTTTGGACCAGCCACTCATTGCTATTGTGGACCAAACTCGTACGTCCCTGAAGAATGAAAATACTTGGTCTAGATGTTTCATTTCACTAAGAAAGATAGCTGGATGAGGGCAATTAATACTAGTTGCGTGCGACAGTCGCGCGTCAGACCCATGCATCTATCTGGTAAGGATTCTCCTTGAGGTTGGGTAAAGGCAACGTGCACCTCCTCAACGGAAATAACGCGCGGTCACCGCTATGCCGTAAAAGCGTGCGCCTGAGCTGCAATTACGATGCGACTGTGCCCTATTCTTCATCATATAGACGCACGCGCGTCAGTCGCACGCATCCAGTATAATACCCTACAGTGGTTAGATTGAAAAATAAAGCGGGAAATTGTGCAGAAGTTATGCGGAGAGGGCGCTGGGAGGAACAAGCCTCATATAACCAGTGATCTTCGCCCGCTTGAAAGTAGCTATGGATTTCCGAAGATAGATCGGTGAATTTTCGGAAGAAACTCCGTATATCAAGCAGTTCAGGAAACAGGAGCCGTGTTCTGCATAAGATTGAAAGACGCAAATCCGATGATTAAGGTTTGCGTGCTCATGTAAAACACGTTCCTTAAAATCAATAGTTTTATATCAATGATGCAATGATGAAATCCATGCAAAACACATACATACGCTTGTAGAATCCATGCATCTCCAAATCCCATGCAAATCAGGTTCAAAAACCAATATTTACTCAGTCTCATGCAAGACCCAAACATAGCGGTGCAAAACACGGTTTCTATTCGGTTGCTGCATAATTAATGCAGCTTTTTTTGCGATTTTTTTTTGTGGAAACTAACGCTTTTTAAGATGCTTTTTTCATGAGAACAATTACCTTCCTCCTCTTTGGCCGTTTGGTGAAGGTGTTATCGAAAATCTGATCCAGATACGCCATCATATGCTCTATCACTTCGCGAAAGATTATTGAAATGCAGCACTGTGATTTCGTGATCTCAGCATGTCTTCTGGCGAAGAAAGAATGAGCTACTCAGGTGGAAAAATTCCAGTAGATTTCGCAATTTTTCTTGATTCCAGTAGATTCCACAAGAATTTACACGTAAAATAAGCGAAATCTACTTGAAATTGCACTTCGTGTAAATTCCAGTAGATTTCATGAATTCTTCGTTTATTTTTCTGGTAAATTCGTTTTTCACTAATTACTGCCGTTGCTTTTCCACCTTCAGAAATGGGTTATGTCTCAAAAAACTACAAAGAATTCACTCATCATAACTACCAAAAAATTTTGTAAATTTATATGATGGATGTAAATATCCCATGCTAACTTGACAGATATTCACCAGCGGAATCTATGGCGCACATCAGCGGGATGACTGCAGATACTCGAGGGTGGTCGAGGAAACCACCTGCACTCGGAAATGTCCTTTAAAGTGCAACATTTTTGCTCTGGGCCCACGGCGGCGCAGCGCCGCGTGCCCACTGAGCCTGGCTGGGACCTGTCGATTGATTTTCGCGTATTTTTCAGCAGAGTTCGCCCATTTTTTCGTGCGGGATTCGGGTAAATTCCAGTGGATTTCGCTTATTTTCCGGAGATTTACATGTGATTTTCGGGCGAAATCGGGAAATATTTCGGCGAAATACAGTGCGTCTCATGAGTATAGGCGCACCCGGAAAATGCCGGTACCAAATCCACCACAGCTTCTTGAGAACAGTTACAAACTTCAATCGATTCAGCATGCCAGAAAACCTATGTTTGCGTTGATTTACTTGTGATTATGGAAAATGCCGTATAGTTTTGGCATCTCACCGTTAAAGGCAGCGAGAGCCGAAATCCTCGACTCCGAGCTGAGGTGCGGGTGGTGAAGTACAGACTGAGCACATCATAAATGTGAAACGAACACAAACAATGATGGCTTACCTGCAGAGAAAATGGAACATTCGTCGCACGAACACGCCTGGCAGTGTTCGTGCGCGGACGAGTTTTCCTCTGCGCGAAAACTATTGCGGCGCGTGGTTTTGGCCGAGTCCTGCCATGAAACCCTGTGAATTGAATGCATTTCGTTTTCCCTTTGCGCCAAACCACGCGCCGCAATGGCTTTCGCGCCGGGGAAAACTCGTCCGCGCGCGAACACGGCCAGGCGTGTTCGCGACGGATGTTCCATTTTCTCTGCAGGTAAGCCATCATTGTCTGTGTTCGTTTCACATTTATGATGTGCTGAGTCTGTACTTCATCACCCACAGCTCAGCTCGGAGTCGAGGATTTCAGCTCCTGCTGCCTTTAAGTGTGCATTTCAACTTGGATCACACCTTTCTACGGGGCTACGGCAATTAAAATACGGCAAATTACATGCTGCAGACTGGTGAAATCGCAGGATTATCCGGTGGAGCAAATGTTCTCCGGGATCCATCTGCAAATATGTACAAGACGTTGACTCCTATAGTCGAAGGAAGAATTTTGGTATGACAAAGAAGACATCGCATCGAAGACGGCGTCGCATACCCTGCCTAGACTCGAATTCCATGATGTGCATCAACGGTGTCCGAGCCGTTGCCTCGACTCCCTCATGCAGTACAATGGTTGAAAAGGCATTCATCCAGTCGTAGTATCATTATAGCACATTGTTGTCTCTGTCCCATACTTGGTGTTATCTGGTTCCAAAAAGCCTCAGAAGTTTGATTTGTTCTGTATTATAATGAACGAACGCTGCAAGGAAGATGTACAAGAAGAGCCAAACTCCCTCAAAACGAACACCTTTGGAGGCAGGCGTTGCCAAAGTTGCGGATGGTTTCTCCCATAACGACAACCCCCACACTATTCCCATTTATACATATTCAAACTCCTTAATCCTCAAGAACACCTTTAATGTTGAACTTTTACATTTTCTTGCAGCGCAGGTAAATCCTCACAGTCCATCAGAAAACCGGCGTGACCTTTACAAGTCCCTCACCAAGGCACCCACGCAAATTTTCGACCTCGAGATTTTGGTACAGTTTGGGGAAATCAGGTGCGCTTAACACTGTTACAGTAATAAAAACACTCGAAACCATCGAAATTCTTGTTTTCTAGAACCACTTAGCTCACCGCTTTCGAGCAGGTTAGACCGAGTTGTGCGGTCTGCTTGATGTGGACTGATCCAAAAAAGTCGATACCGCTGCCTTTCTTGTCAGCTGTTTTGCGGGCGAAAGAGAATCTTGGCCATTTTTTGCAGCGCTTCTGGAGTTTGTGGAAGAAAACAAACTTCGAAAAGGATCATCTGACCGACCAAGGTATAGCAGTAATACAGTCGAGTTGTAAAACGATTCCAGAACCATGCAAAAATTCGAAAATGAGACATTGTTGGAATTGGCCACATAAGTAACTCAAGAAGAAGGTTCCTTGCAAAACAACAAGTAAAAAATTTGTTGTGCTACAAAGTGCAGAAAAGGAAAGCAAAGGACTAAGATGTAGCTTTTTAATACCATGAAAAGAAATGTTTGCCCACCAAATCATCTGGCAGCGACGCTCTGCTGCCGCCCGAACTCGATCGAACGACCCCACGCTGATCCTGCTGATCCAGGATCTTGGACATTCGGCGAATTATATTGTAGAAACGGTTGAGTATTCCGCGCTACTTTCTTCGTCGAATTGTTAGGACTATTGCTAAGGTTCGAAAACGATCAAAATCTCAGACATGAAAATTTCCGTGGGTGCTGCCTTCAAGTACTATGAGAAGCCCTAACGGAGCAGTGTTTGCCTTTTGATACTAGCGATATGGAACATTCTTGCGGCATTCTACCAGATAAAATTCATGGCCAGAATCAAGCATTTTCTGGCAGAGCAGACCTCGAAAAGGTTTTTGCTCCTACTAAGAACCGTTTTGATAGGCATTTGCTGGAAGGTATGGGTTAATCTATGACAACCCGTGTTTTCTGAATTGTTTGGAAATTGTGAAGGCCTATGAACTACCGATCTGTTGCAAGGAAGTTCCACCTGTGAAATTATTGGTTTGCGAAAGTGCATCTATACTTATGAAACGGCCCCTATGAGGGCTAAGTCCTGAATCTACTCATCTTTTTCCATAGCTTCACGTCAAACGACGGAAACTAGGATTATTAGGCACGCTGATTCAATTGACATTTATGTTTTTTTTTCCAAAAAGTAACGTGGAACTGTGAACCAGTGTTTTCTGGGGTGCGTCTATACCTATAAAACGCACTGTAGTGCTCGATAGCACACGTAATCTATTGGATTTTTTTTCACCTGAGTAGGCCAAGCTGAAAGATTGGTCATATTCATGAGATTCAAGCTTCACAGATGAAAGAAAAAGGCGACTATCACATTCCGGTGAGAGAGAACGTTGGCCGAAGCCTTCTACATGCACTCTTTCGCTATCGTTTTCCCTCTCGAAAGACTTCGAAAAACGTGTAGACTGGCTGAATGGGCTGAATGTGTTCGAATTTCCGCTGATTTTCTGAAACGAAACGAACAGGCTCCATTTCTTTTTTCTCGTAATTCGAAACTCCTCTTCCAAGAATGCCAAAAGTTCCTGGTCGTCGAAATTTGAACGTTGAGCTCTGAAAAAGCGGATTACGTTGGTGAAAGTTCAAGGAGCGTTAATGTTAAGTGAGGAAAGGAGTCACGGAAAACAAACCGCATTAACTAGGCACTACCCTAGTAGATTTTCTGAGAGTATGCCGAGCTATCCTCCATGCAAGTAATTTGAGGAATGCTCGAAGAAATGCGCACATAGTGGAGAAAGCGTTGGTGAATGTAGTGGTTACTGCAAATTTGCCTAATTCACCTCAAAAGAAATTTGGAAGCGAAGTATAGCACCGGGAGAATTGTGCGCTGACTCCATTGCTTATTCTATCCGGTGTCTACTCTATCAGGTTGTTGGAAATCGATGTTGGATTTCCAAACCTCGGAATCTGGCCACTTTAGGAACACAAACAAGAATACTTCGTCCGCATATTTTGTATTTGTTTTGAAACTTATTTTTCCAACCTTCTGAAAATTTATTCCCTTTCGGTCCTCTCAATTTTCTGGCTAGTTAGTGGAAGACTACGCGCAATTGAAAAGAAAATTCGATTGAATGCACATCATGGGAATATCGTGTTAACCAAGCTGCTTTGAGGAAAAGCAATATTACGAGAAGAAAGCGGTAACAAAAGCCTAACGAATGCAGTTTATTGCTGGAATAAGAAACCCAGATACAGGATGTGAGCCCTCGACATTTCCCGCGGGTTTCGCGATGCTTTACCATCATATATAGGTCCTTTGTTCCTCAAAACCTTGGAGCACGAAGAAATTTCTAAAATGAAGATTTGCGTGAGTGCTGCCTTCTCTCTTCGCTGCGCTTAACCATAAATTCAAGTCCTTGGGCCGATCCTCCGGGGGAAGATGATTAAGGTGACAATACTTTCGTCTGAAACACAGTCTTCAACTGTGAAGGTTTGAAAAAAGGACAGATCTTATTCTGCAGGAGGCAGTAAGTTAGTTGGAAGTCGGCTCTGAGCTTTGGAAGTGATATTGGTAACGGCCGACTTCTATTTTACAAGAACCCAATATTTGTGCGTTGATGTCAGTCCTCACCACCCTGTCTGGTGCCTAAAAAGAGAACGGTAACAATTGCACTCGAGTGCAGGCGATGTTAGAAGTTGAACAGTACGCTACGAGCCATGGAGCTCACGTCGTGCGTTGCTTAATCCTGGAACTCACCCTTTCATCTTGCTTCGCACGAATAGCCCGGTGAACTTACCTTCTCAGTTTATCTATAGTTGTTTTCCAGTTGGATGACTTGTCAGAAGGATGTGAAACATTCCTTGTCGAAGATCTGATGGACGAAAATAACGCCCTTTCCGTTCACAAGCTATTGGTGACTCTCAACTCCAGGTCTGCACTAGGAACTTTCGATAATTTCAACCATGATGACCCTTTGCAGACTTGGTTCAAAAGCGGAGCAGTACGTCAAAAAGAACTTCTCCACCGTGGCTAAGAGCGAGGAATTCCTCAAGATGTCGTATGAAGATGTGAAAATATTGCTCTCTTCCACTGACCTACACATTTCGTCCGAGCGAGAGGTGTTCCATGCGGCCATGCGTTGGATCGAGCATTGCCCGGAAAGAACGAAGCGGGCGTCAAGGTTCATATAAGTCGTTCACAGTTCGCTTGAGTAAAATGGGCATTCTCTCTCCAGTGTGTTTCATACTAATACACCTTGTGGTTGCGATTTGTTCGAGCCGATTCGTTACAGTGTCTTGGAGTGCGTTCGTCTTTCTGCGCTCGACGAAGCCTTTTTGAAAAACATGGTTAGACACCATCCAACAATTCGTCGTCGTGGGAACTGCCGCGATTTGTTGAGAGCCTTCCTTATTGATTTCGTGAATGATTCCAAGCTTAGCGATGAGGTAGGATCTGTCCGTATATATATGCAGTCGCGGCCAAAACGATATGATCAGCGTCATTATAAGAAGAGGATTTTTTTGCCACAACTCACTTCTGGATTCAGCTATCCAGATGAAATCTGTATGTGTAAAAGTGAAAGTTTGTATATGTGTGTGTGTGTATGTAACGAATAGAAATCACGGAGGGTGAACCGATCCGGACCAAATTTTGCATGCACATCCATGGCGGGCCGGCGGAGGTTATAGGCCACTTTCCAACTGGGATTATCGATTGATTTATCGATTATATCGATCTTATTGATTTTTCGCAATTTTTATCGAGGGGTCGGTAGGCACATGGGTACTATTGTACTTGAGCGGCCCCACTATCGACGCCAAACTCAAAATCACCGATTTCTCTGAAAACTTGCATACAGGGGTAATTCGATATGCTGATCGCGAATATTATATTCATTTCTCATGATAGTATCGATTTTATTGATTATCGATTTTTTCCCAGGTACGGATCACCTCTCGGATCTCTCTGAAAATTTGCCTACTGAGGTTTTTGAAGGTGCTGGTTACGAATATGATGAAGATTTCGCAAGAAAAGGTCGACGTGATGGAGAAAACTCCAGTAAAGCCAGCAACTACACCGCCCTACAGATAACAATCTGGAGAAAACCAACGAAATCGAGAATGTGATGCAAAACAGCTATTATATTCGTGATTAGCAACTTCCAAAAGCTTTAGATGCACTTTTTCAGAGAGATTTGAGATACGAGTCGAATTTGGAAAAAATCGACAAAATCAATAAAATCGAGATAATCATGCGAAATGAATATAATATTCGTGACCAGCGGCGCCTCGAGTTACCCTTGTAAGCAAGTTTTCAGAGCAATCCATGATTTTGGGGTCGATAGTGGGGCCGCTCAAGTACAATAGTACCGGCACATGTCTTCTGGGGTTCCTCCGCACTTTCCTCATACGCTGAATACGAATATGGCAACCATTTCGCACGAAATAACGATTCCTCGATTTTATTGATTTTTGGCTCTTCTGGAGCAATGAAGACATGTCCCCTGGAGTTCCTCGATATGCTAAATATGAATATGACAATTATTCCGTACGAATACATCAATTAAATATCACAATAACTTTGCTGACTTTTCGCCCTCAGATCGGTGGGAGAGGGTTACTTGAGCTTCGCTAATATGCTGACCATCAGAATTATGGACATTTTAATGAATTTATCGGTGGTACTAATTGGCCTCAGCAGTGTGAGATAGCCGAGGTATGAAAACACCCGAGCGAAATCGGTTACGGCAGCTAGTCTCTATATATAAAGTAGTGTTTGTGCGTGTGTGTATGTATGTTCCTCGTAGAAATGACCGAGACTGAACCGATCGGGATCAAGCTTTGCTCACATACCCAACAAGGACCGGCGGAGGTTTTAGGCTACTTTTCTCCGGAAAATATCGATTGATTTATCGATTACATTGATTTTATTGATTTTTTCCACTATTTTTGCTTAGGGATTGGCGAGAACATGTCTTCTAGGGTTCCTCAGTACGAATATGACAACCGCTCTGCGCTAAAATATCGATTAATTGATTTCATTGATGTTTTCTACTTTTGCTCAGCTGCAAGCCGGGACAAGTATACTGGGGTTCCCCAATGCTCTGAACACCAATATGAAGACCATGCTAAATTATCGACTCAATGGTTTTATCGATTTTTCCATTTCCACCACAGGGACGGATGAGAATATCCCTCGCAGGGTTTTAGAATACTTTGAACACCAATACGGCAACCATATAGTGCTGTTGGCTTATTTATTGATTTTATCGATCTTTCTATTTCCACTCGGGGACGGGCGAGAACATGTCGACTTTGGGTCTAAAATACTCCTTACACAAATATGACAACCATTTTGCACGAAATGATCGATTCACTTGCTTTATCGAGGTCCTCGCTTTCGTGCAGGTAAAAACGAAAAGATTACCGGGATTATCTAACATAGTGGTCGCTGAATTGTGAGCGCTTCGAATGAATGTATTAATATCACCAAATACATCAGTATGAAAAACTAGGGGAGGTAAAACACCCGAGCGAAGCCGGGTATGCCATAAATATTGAAGCTTGCTAACAGCTTCCTAACAGCAGCTTATGTGGACAAAGGCTCGATTCTAGTGGCTTTGTTAAGCCTATTCATCAATTTCCTCGACTTTCTTTGATTTCGTCCAATATCTTCACTACCACCTCCTGAGAAAAATGAAGAGTTGATACAGACTAGACACATTGTTGGGTATTTTTTCCGTCAGATGTCATTGCTGTACTTTACTTTGCTGCTCAAATGCGAGGACCAAAACAAATTGTCGAATTTACCAAAAAAAACTATTTTGTTGTATTTAAAGAACATTGGGAGCGTTACAGTTGCTATTTCAATCTTCAAATAGTGGGTAGTAGTGGATATCATAGAAATTTTCCTCGTCGGAGCGGTTGCCTTTTGTTCGAGATTATTGAGAAGTCTTTTTTTTTCTCACTTTTTCGGGCTTTTTGGTAATCTCACTTCTTAATTTAAAGGGGGAAACCACAGAACACGACTATTACACAAATTGATCGCTCAAAATGAGGTTTAGAATAATTTCTGTGCGAATGGAAATGAGGCGATACAAATGAGGACCACCATATTGGTATTCTCATCACATCCTGAAATTTCGGGCCAAATGGCTCAATCCCAAGTTAAGTTATAATCAAAATATCCGCCTTCAACGTGCCCCAGATCATATGTTATTGACCGCAACTGTAACTGAATGTTATATATGGATGTTTTTACCTATACAAGTACGCTTGCATGTAATGCCTAGAAATCCTAGAGAATTAAGCGGTTCGAACCTGATTTGGCCATGTAGACCGTTCCGAGACCGGTAAGGGTTATGAGCTGCTGTTAGGTTGAGGAAAGTCCAATAGCGCAGTCCAGGAGATGCAGTATCTATTAATCAGTGACTTTCCTTCTTCTTCCACACTAACAACCAACACTCTCGTTAGAGTATTCGGCTTGCTGTGGGTCAAAACAGCCACCCATTCAAATTTTGCCTCCGTCGAACTTTTTGGACCTTTCCTTCCCTAAAGAATGATTGTTCCACGGGAGCCAACAATATTCTGGTAGTGTCAAGTCTTGGACATCACACGGTAAATTAAAGCACACTCAAGTCCAGACCTGGAAATGGATGCAATCAACGGATTAATTGTCACCCTCAGTTTCGGTTCAGTTACCCAACTTCGAGCGTATTTTCGAAGAGTCAGTTTTTGCGCGGATGTAGCCAAGTGGCAAAACAAATTTTCTCTGACGGCATTACATAGAGTTTGATGCAATGTTAGCGGAAATACCCTTTGTTCCAAGCTGTATAGCATAGGGGAGGAAATTCCACAATTTTGATGTCGTCTTCCAATTTTTTAAAACCGGAGATTGATGGAAATTGAAATCTTTTAATTAGATGCGCTATGGAATGCTCTTCGAAATGAGTGGACTTCTGAAAATTTTCAACATGGTTGATAAGCTTAATCACGAAGACCGCGGATTTTTATAATTGCTCAACCTAATATAAACCTGATTTTAAAGAGTAGTTTATCAATTGAATTGAGTGAAGATCTGTTTATTAGCGTTGTTTTGGTTCATCTCTTCATCGTTTTGCATTCACAGTCAAAAGCTGTTTTTAGTTAAAGTGAGGATAAAAGAGAGGAAGGGATAGAGGATAGTGGAGCGAAGCGGAGGGAGCCAATGAATGGATGGAATAGGAGACGCAAAGGGTGACAGGTGCATAGGATCACAGTAGGCTGCGAGTTGCTCGGGTGGGACTCTGAGGAGGACTCGTACTTGTTACATGTTCTGTGGAAACTAGTAATGAAACGTGGCAGGATTCTTAAAGAATGCACTATGGCGCTCACTTAATGCTGAGTTAAGCAGCTGTCATCATAGATTCATAAAAAAAATAGTGAAAAATTTCGCGAATAGACTTGTCTATACGAAACGCTGCGAAAACGAATGAATTTTCATAAAATGGCCAGAAATGTTTTTTTTTTGTTGCTGCAAGGGATAAGTAAAAGTTTGGAGGCTGGTTTGTCGAGAGAAGCGATTACCAGTGAAAACTCACAAATGTTTTACTATTTAGCAATGTGCTCAGGCCTTTACTTTGTTCCGTGGTCGTGCAGACAGCAGTGATTTAGGTCAACCAAGCTCTAAAGTCCAAACTGCTTCCTGCTCAACGGCTCACGTCGCCCACCTCGCTTTCCTTGGGCCCACGTCACTGCTGCTGCTGTTCCATATTCATTACAGGTATCCTGAGTTGCCATTAGCAGTGTCTTTTCCACGTGCCATTTCGTCATTCAGCTGAAACTCAATCTCATCTAATTACTAGAGGAGTGAGATATTACCCATCAATTAGGCCACTTATACATAGGTACGCTTTTCGGGTAAAATAGATTGAATTTTAAAAAAAGCCACCATACTGTATGTATGTATGTAACTTGAAATCTACCTTCACCCTTAGTAAACCTTCAACATCTTCCACACAGGAGATGCACGTCGTATTGAGGTAGCTGGTTGTGATGTAAACTAAGATAGCAGTTCACACAAACAAGGCATTTATATTCGTTACTGAGCGATAAAACACAAATAGACATCCGCCGGTAGTCCGTGTTCTGAATTTTTGTGCTTTACTTTGTCAACTTAAAGTAATCGAGAGGATTCGGACGCATTAGTTATGAACGTTTCTATCAGGACACGAAAAAAATCTCCACTAATCGGGAAGAAGTCCAATTTTGATACAGTATTGCTTGTGTTGTCGCAGAATGAGCGCTTTCCATTCGAACATGAAACTGACTACTAGTGCAAAAGCACTGACAGCAGCTATGTGTACACTATCCTTTTATTTATGAGTGTTCAGTTGTGGAAATTGAACACCGAGAAGCATGATGGCGCAGTGTGATGAATGATGTCCATCACGGCTCTCGTTGCGCGTTCATGTGCTACTTCAGGCTACCTTTTGCTAATGAGTGAGAACCAACACAATGTATTAGGTTGGTGCACAATTAATGCGACGTATTTCGCGACTCCTTTTCTAGTTGAAAATTAACGCTTCTTGAACGGTTTCTTCGTGTGAATAATCCTCTTCTTTCACTAAGTAGCGGTGCTACCGAAAATCATATCTACATTCCTCATCTCACGCTCCCAACTCGGGAAAGCATGGAGTGCAGCGCAGTGATCCGGCGATCTCAACGAAATTTTGGCTGAAGAAAAAACAGCTAAGCCAAGTCGGAAGATGTTTGAGTACTTCGAGTAGGAAGATGCAATCCCGCAGATGGAGAAGGAACAGATCTACGATCAAATTTCGAGGACCACGAACTCTTGGCGGCCGTGGAAGGGAAGAGGTTCGAGATTCTCCAGGAAAGGAGCCTACTCGTTGTGCTACAGAAAATAGGTGGAAGTTGAACATTATTCCTGTCTAAGAGTTCATGCTGACCTACTCGACCAATTTCCATGCTTCTCTAAGCCTTTCGAGAGGAAGAAACATGGTCGAATGGTCCACATTGAAGAGTCCGGAGAGCATTCTTGTTGTCAAGCTTTCGTCCCCTTCCAGGCTGCCCAAAATTCCTGGTGCTTGGAATTTGATGGTCAACCTCTTCATTCTCGATCTGTGAAGCTCGTAACTTACGAATATGAACAAGCTTTCAATTTAGCCTTGCTGATTGGTCCATCTTTGAAAAGCTCACTGAGATCGCGAAATGACCGTACTGCATTCCAACTTTCCCGAAGTGACAGAGCATATTATGGCCGATTTGGATGCGGGTTTCGATAGCCGCCCCTTGAATAAGTAGAAAGAGAGGATTGTTTTCATGAAAAAAAACCACTGGAAAAGCTTCAATTTTCATTAAGAAAAGAAGTCGCCAGAAAAGCCGCATTAATTATGCATCAACCTAATAATTTAAATGATGACGGAGAAGTAGTCACCTCCTGGATATAAGTCGGTCTGGGTTTGAAATTCGGGAAGCTGGGTTCCATCTGGAGGCACAACTCCCTCTATGATTTTTACTTTTTGCAAAACATCTGGAGTTGTTAAGAATTATAAGGATTTTGGGCATGTCGAAAGCGGTCACGCTGGTGTGAAGAACCGTACAGATGTTGTCACTGCTGAAAATTGTGCTTCAACCATGTCCCGCTCAGTGGGTCGTTTCATATCTGAATCTCCAGCTGTTGTTGGAAGACGACAGTGCAAACCAGTTAAAAAGATCTTGACTTTTAAGATGTTGAAAGTAATAACATTCTTAGTAGGTGTTGTTCAAGCAGTGAGCCAGAAAGGGGCATCAAAACTCGAGCTGCATTTGCAGCTCGAAAATTAAATATTTTAAATTAAGCTTTTATATATGCGGTGATTGTAGGTGGTTGCGAAGGTCAAAATGAGTACTCTTCCGAATTTGACGAGTATGATCCACTCGTGAAGAGGTGGACCACCATGCAGCCGATGAACGCTGCTCGGGCTTTTCATGCTATTACAGAGAACGACGGAAAGGTGAGTTGCAATGGGACTTTTCGTATGCAAGTTTATTCTAGCTTACTAGCAGTTCTCCTTTGCGCTTCGAAACAGGGCCTACCGACATTCAAAACCATATGTGATTATACGCTCCCATGTGAAATTGTCAGCATACACTTGACTGGATTGCTCTGGCGCTCACCTTGCTTTCGAAGTGTAAGGTTTCTTACCTCTTGTATTCCTTGATTCCCTTTCTTTAGGTTTATGTTATTGGTGGAAAGAACGAAAAAGGCTACCTCAACAGCGTGGAATTTTAAGATCCCGTTGAGAGAAAATGGGAAGAGGTGCTTCTTTGTGGATGGTTTTCTCAATCAATCCAAGCGTGGGCGTTCTCATCTCTTAGATCTTCAGGTGGCTCCCATGAGGGAAAGACGCGCTGAATCTGCCGCTGTATCTCTGCAGAACAAACTGTATGTGTGCGGCGGTCATAGAAGGAGCACTAGTTTGGCCTCCGTAGAAGTTAGCTCATTTACCACTTCATATGCCTTGTTCACGATGATCTCACATACTTGCCGCATTTGGAAAAATTATTAAACCATTTTCCGACAAACATGTCATCTTTATGCCATTTCAACCATGGCTAACCCTTTCAAGTCCCATTTTGAGCAAATGACTTCCGTTTTACAGGTATATGACCTAGCTAGCAATCACTGGGAGTTCGCTCCTTCCATGACTATGCCACGAACAGGAGCAGTTGCAGGCGTGATCGATGGACAAATTTATGGTATAAATTCAGGTTAAATATGCTGAGTAGGATAGCCTAAATTTGGTTCATCTGCCATTCTAAGTCAAGGCGGAGCTTTTAGTCAACACATCTTATATATATGAGATATGAGTGGTAATTATTTGGAATGGAAATGCAGATGTTTTTGTGAAGCAGTCGTAGTGATCATCATGAAAACAACATAGTTACCCTCACGCTTTCTCTGCTAGCTATCCATATACAGAACGCAATTAATGGGACAACATCTATGGGGGTAGAACCAACGATCGTGCGAGTTTGAGCTGTTCTCTTGCAACTGCGCCGCCTGCCACTGGCCCATGGTCCGGTCCTACTTTTGGCCACACTTCAGTTCGCAGCCGCCGTGATTGCAGTCACTGCAGTGCACAACGAATTAAGTTTGCGATATTGAACTAAAGCAAGCACTACTTCACCAGCTCCAAAACAACGTGCCCAGTTTAAAATATTCTCCTCGCAACATCCACTTCACTTTTGTTTTAGTTTTGAACGCGGGTAAGCAGTTCTCCGCCGAAAGATACTCGGGTGAACTGCGACGATGGGAAGAGATGGAAATGATGAGTACAAACAAAGCTTATTCTCCAGTCACATTCTTTAAGGAGAAGATTTATGCCTTTGGACGGTGAGTTGTGCGTTAGATATTTTCAGTTGGAGAATTTTAGAGAAATGATTTTTCAGGAACGGCTACAGTGATTGCTTAGATTGTTTTGACTTGAAAGAAATGACGTGGACGACTGTGGCTTCGATAGGCTGCCGTTACAATGGTGACCAATTGGTGGTTCCACATGTAAACGAAATATACCTTATAGGCAGTGGCGGACGCAGGGGGGGGGGGGGGGGGCGCCCCCCCCGAGAATGGGTCGCCAAATTTTCGAAATTACTTTACAATACAAATAAAAATCTTGTGTTAGTTTATTTTTAATTGTTTATTTTTATTATTATTTTTAATATATTTTTTATTTATTGTTTATTATTATAATTAATATTATTATTAATTTTATTTTCCGTCTGGGTCCCCAAAACGGCGGAGACCCCACTTTTCTTCCCACGCCCCCCCTCCCGCCCACTTTCTGCGTCCGCCACTGCTTATAGGAGAGTAAGTTTTCACTTGGTAGGAAGATTTGAAAGATCGGCGTGAGCTGGGTCTATGATTCACGTTGCTTCAGACTGCCGAACGAGACACGAATAATCGAGGTTTACGAAGACGGAGGAAAAAGTATGATGAGCCATGACCCTCTAGAGTCCAGGCAGTCCAGAAAGGGTTCGGCGGCGATGGCACTGAGACCACACTAGTACTTGCAGCACTGCTGATCTTTCAAGAGGTCGAAGTAAGTTTGGCACTGTTATATGTTACTGTTATGCGAGAAACTCATTAAATTATGTGAAAGATTCGCTTGTGGCCGAATGAATAAAGGGAGTGAGAAGTGAAGAGTGAGAACGCAACAAGTTTATAGGTCGTAATTCTTCTTGAGTGAATACTGCGCAGATCTGCAAGCAACGTGCGGTTATTTTCGTCGATCTCTAGCCTGGGAATTCATGTTAGGATTGGTTTTTCTCAATCTGTAGGTAGCGGCACCCACCCTCTTGAAGTATGACATGCTGAATTTTTGCACAAAACTTTGTGCATCTCAAGACCAGGGATGAGCGGATTGCCCGTATCCGGTTATCCGTTTTGTTGTTGTCCGTAGGTTTTGGCCTATCCGTTATCCGTGCCGCTTTCCGGGCTTTTAGCGCCGGGTAACGGTGCGGATAAGGCGGGAAATAGTAGCTTCATTTTGCACGTTCTCAAGACAGGATAGCATTCATCCCAAGAACTACTACTCGATCTAGCCCCTTTTACGTCATCAGTTGTTTACAGTCTTGTAGCGAGGTAGAAGAAGATAATACAAACGAGTGCACCTGTCCGGAAAGAAATGCTCTTGCTCATGCTGCCCAGGTCGCCTGACAAAAAACTGCAATAACCTCGAAACCACCATTTACTTGTAAAATTATCAACAACGTTGGCCGATGTTTGGCTATTAATAACGTTGAAATTGGTGACTTCGCAGCTCATCGATGAGCGGTGCCTTCTTCCTTTTAAGGTTCATTTCGACTAATCATTGAACCCTACCGTTTCCATCAATTTTTGAACGTATTGATTGAATATCGTTCGAAATTCAATAAGTACCTATTAGTCAGTGACTACTGGAAGGTTTATCAGAACTCCACAAAAGGTAAATGAAGCAAAGTTTCAGCCCCTCTTCAGCACCCCCTGTCTTTCCCTCCCTCCCCCCCCCCCAAAAAAAAACGAAACCCCAAAAGAAAACCTTGGCAGGACCAACCTTCGTATACCTCACCTTTGTACTGAGAAGACAGACGCGCATCATCTTAAGCAACTAGTGTGCCAATCAATTTAACAAATATGGATTTGCCATTGGAAACCGTTGTTTTTATGGCAATTCCTATTCACTAACACCTCCTCATGACGAATGCCATACTCAGAATGGCGAATTTTTGATCACTAACAAGAGGAAGAATTCATGCTATTTCTTCTCCATAGTATTCATATCGTATCTCACTTTTATCATTTTCAATATCGTAAAATGTAGTGTATTGTGCCATCTGGATCACTTATCAGTTATCCGTTATCTGGTATCCGTTTTCCAGTCATCTTTGGCTTACCCGTTGTCCGCACCGTTATCCGGGTCGTGGAAAATCTCGTATCCGCTCATCCTTGCCCAAGACCCTAGGGTAGGGTGGCTACATAATATTATATACGCCTTATCGCACTTATTAGTTTTTGAGTCAACGCTTCGGAACAGGTTTTACTGAACTAGCTCCTTCCAGTTCCCTTGCGAGCAATAACAGGTTCCTGTTCACTTTGGCCGTAAACGCCCCACTATTAACCACGTCACGTCACCTCATTTTGGTTGACACACAAACCTCACAGTAGTCGTTTATTGCAAAAATTTCATTGTGCTTTGGAAGAAAACGAGGATAAGAAAGGGTAAAAGCATTAGGGGAGTTATCCAAAGGTTGTGTTTGAAGAAATGCTGTTCTTCCTGGCATTCACAAAATTCGATGAATATCGTCTTCTGACATTTTTCAGGAGTCTGATCTTTTCTGTACCCGACCGATCGAGAAGAAATGACATATCTTTGCATTCCTAGCACTGTATAACATGGTTCATACTGTTTAGGTTTTGTCATTATGTTCCTGTTGAAGTTGCAAGCAGAAACAACGCCACACGTGGATTTAAAAAAGCCGGTCTGGAGCACTCACTTTGCGAAAGAACGGCTATAGGAGAAAAAAATAGGTTCTGTATAAAAGCGCAAGGACTTAGGTTGACACCCAATATTTGTTCGAGTTGTAATTTCTTTTGCTGTACATTCGAACGCTCCCAACCCAAATTGTGTCGGGTGCGCAGCTATCACACCAGAAGTTCAAACTGAAACAGAGATGGGAATTACTCAAACACCAGCGTCACATGTTTTTTTTTAGAACGGAGCTGGTGTTCTGGAATCTCGCTAGTGATCAATCGGTACAAGTATGACCATTAGTACTCCAAAAACACTTCAAAATATAGCAACAGATCCCAGGAAATTCATTAGTTTCTGACGGTCAACATCAGGCCCTTAACATTTTCTGGGTAGTTCTTTCTGTAATGGCTTTATCTGTTATCTCAGCCTAAAATTAAGGGAGCTTACATTCAACTCGGAGGTGATGCCGTTCAGATAAAGTTAAGTATTCAAGCTCTCAGTGGTTTTTTCTGTTCTCATCATCTAAATCTCGTACATTGATGCAGCTTTCAAGGTAATGTTCTTCAACTGTGCATAAGAAAGAACATGTTTCCATATGGTTATATCTTTGTAAATTTCGTCACCGGTAATAAAGTTTTTTTTTCACCTGCCGAGTCACGACTAATCGAGCATGTTTCTACCAGGCAATGTCGCATCAGACTTAGATAATGTCATCACGTTCTTGGCTAGTTCAGCACTGTAGAGCCTGTATATGTACTTTTGACATCGAAAGCTGTCGAACATTTTGTTGAAAAACACTGGCCATTGATTCAACAAAATCAGGCTCTGGAATTTTTAATGTCCTCTAATGGGCAGACGCCTTCGCGGTTTACGCTGCACTTGAATTCCACTAACAAATTCATTTTTGATGTGCTGCATCTTTCTAGCATGATCTTAAACGACAACTTTTCCTATTGCTGTACATTTCTTGTTTTTTTCTAGTCATCGTTTTTTTTTAAATGTTCACTGCTCTATACATAATTGTCTGCTTCTTAGCAACTCAGGACCTTTTTGTGCACTATTTTGCCACTATTTGCCAAAAGTGTGGTATCTTATTATTTCTCGCATTACAGACAGTAGTTGTTACAACATTTGTGCTAGCTTCAATAGGATTTGCATAAACTGATACAGGAAGCTCCAAATGTCCGCAGTCAAGAGGGGCGTGGCCACGGCGCGGCTCCTTGATCAGGCACAGACGCTCTCTATGCTCTATGCCTCTGGCTTCTCTGACTCTGTAGACAACCATTGGCAGCATGCAGAACGCCTGTGTCTCTGTCTAAAGCCGCGTCGTAGCCACGCCCCTCTTGATTGCGGACATTTGGAGCTTCCTGTATTTATCCCACACAATTGTCTTCTTCTTCATTTTTTCTTCAGATGATATTTGCACGCTTCTATCCATGAAATTTGTACTGGGGATAACAGTTTTATTCACCCTATTTATCTGTTCTTATCCCACTTTCCTTTTTGGTTAATCCAACACGTGAGTAGATCGAATCTCTATATAAATAATAATAAATTAATTCCTGAGTGTATTTTGTTTTAAAAGCTTGTTTAATCTTCACTTTATGGTCTCGCACATACACATTGAAGGCTAGTGCAGGGTTCGCGGAACATTTTTTGTTCATTGACATAAGGAAAACATGTATAGTAGAAAATCTGAGTACGTGTGTGCGTCTCCCAAACTTGTTCCAGTAATAGTGAACATATCTTCTTGTCATGATATCGAATATTCCGTCGTCCTTGTTCGATTTCGGAAGTTCCGCGGAACTTATTGGGAAGTTCCCCGGACCCAGTTCGGAACTTCCGCGGAAGTTCTCAAAGTTTGTCTGGGCCTCTACGCCTCTCTTCGGTTGTTGTACGGACACATGCGCACTCAAATGTTGAGTGTGAAGCGTTATACCTGAAGTGGGCGACGCTAACGGGCTCTGCAATTGGGCGATTGGTTGCATTGACCAGTCGTAGGGCTTGGCCGCACCTCCCCCATTCCAAGTAGTATAATGTACCACACCTCGAATATTTCAACAACCCTAAGATAAAGTTGAATATGAACCTCTCAACAGGGAATTGATTAACATCG
This sequence comes from Ancylostoma caninum, assembly GCA_037903475.1. Lineage (NCBI taxonomy): Eukaryota > Metazoa > Nematoda > Chromadorea > Rhabditida > Ancylostomatidae > Ancylostoma > Ancylostoma caninum. The sequence continues at coordinate 536,228 of JBAJFG010000626.1, forward strand.
ACTACTAAATCCTTACAATACTACTCCCGCTAGTCTATTGCCACTATTCGTTACACGTCAGATGCAGTGCCTCATCATAGAATCGACTGTGAGATTTTGGTACCAAAAAAAACTTTCGGTGCTGGTTGCAATGTCGATGATTAGAAGGTTTCCTTTCACGAAAGCCGGAGGAACCTTTTTCTTCCCAATCTCCATGAGGATTCCGAGATGCCCGTTGCGATAGCTTCACAAGAAGCTGCGGAGTTGCGGTATGTCGTCGAAACTGTGATATCAATCGCTGGCACCTGAGGGTTGGTTGTTGTAGTGCGATACCCATGTGGTAGCTGTCACAACTGGCATTCAAACTCTCCGAATGGAATCGGTGGATATTCTTTAAAATTTTGTGACCTTTCTTTTGTGATCAGCGAAAACTTAGGATTCCTGTTATGTTAAAACCTCAGAGTCGATCCTCAGGTGAGACACTGACACTGACAAGGAGGCACGAGAAATTCACTGGCGCAAGCTTCTTCGTTCGCCACTTTGCTTGTACATAGCTGTAAGTTGGTTTGACTTTGTTATGAGACCTCCATCACAGCGCTGTGCACGGTCGATTAACATGTAAAGTACAGAAACCACAAATTTACAAATTACATGATTTTCCGAATGCATCTCCAATTCTAGTAAATTTAGTGCCTTGGAAATCTCATCAAGAAAATTCGTGTCGGAATTTGAAACCTTCCTACTTAATGCACTAATATAATATTTCGACATCACACGGTAAACTTATGAATCCAGAATGTTTTCGCATTTGTAGGACGTACTGCAGTCGCGTTGGAAACGGGGAGATGAGAACCGCTATAATCACATGCGTACATACATATTAACAAGGTTCAGTTCTTTATTATTCCTGCTAGTTCACACGTCAATGAACAGGAACTGTTTATTGTGCCACCAATAGTAATCAAATCAGCAGGCAAGAGCGAATACATGTAGCAGGAGGGGATGCACACGTTCCCCTCCAGTTTCGCTGAGTTGACCCATTGAAGGCCGCGCGCATTTTCGCGTGTCTGGCGCGTGGGACCAACTCCCGTTTCGAGAGCGCTGCGCCCGCAAGTTTCCACGCTGTGACAATGAGAAAATTGGGACCAAAGTAGGTAGTTTCGCAAAAAAAATTCAAAATCCAGTTCTGCAAGGTTACCGGTATCATCGTACCAGGAAAAATTAGAATCGGAAAGGTTCCTACTTCCCTTATAGCCGAAAGAAGTTCGCAAAAGGTGTTTTGAAGATTATAAGGGAGTGTTCTGGAAGCATACATGTTCGTCTGGCTTCGCTTGACAAATATGGAAGTACTAGCTGTAGCAAGCATGATTCTGTGCACGAAGTGTGGCTTTTGTACAGATTATTCCCATCCACAACGCAAGAAATTTAATGCAATTTCTTTCGACTTCAAAATCCCATCCTTTCCTTGGTACTTGCAACAATAAGACCGAAATCTTTCTCGAACCATAAACATTTTTGAGACTTTGTTCGGAAGTTTTGTGCTCTTTACGTTTGGAAACACTGCGAATTAGTTCAGAATTGAGGTCTAGTAGTTGGTAACAAGAGCGCGGCTCACCGGTGAGCCTCGCGGACGTCGATGGGTTAGATATACATTTTTAGACAGGTTCTATTCCTTATTCTCAGAAGTATATGCCTCAAATGCAACATTCAGGGGGATTTCCGATTTCAAGGTGTGGATCCATTTAAAGGGTATCACGATTATGAAGAAAATGCGAGAAATAATCGCCTACACAGTGATCATTTGCTTCTCCGAGAGGAACATCTGCTTGCTTGCGCTCTTTCTCTGCCGAATAGTGAAACGATCAAAGAATCTTTCAATCAGGACCTGTTTTTATAGGAGGATTTTGCTTAGGAGCACTTGCCCTCAAAACAAAATTTCAAAAAAAAAGCTTATTCCTGTGAAGATTTTTTTCTGCAAAATCTACCAAATCTCCAAGGAGGGTTTCACTTCCTAGACAATCTCTTTCCAGCAGTGCGCAGGGTTTCCCCATGAAAATGGAGTACAAGGCATACGCGAGTTGAAACCACGGGTACTCCATACTCCCTGTGATAGCCAAATTCTATCAAATTTGTTTTTGAAGCAATGTTTCACTGAAATACAGGAAAGCAGCCAGTTAGTGGGAGTGATCTGAAAAAAAAGATTGAAAATGCTACAAAATGGCTGTGCAGTCTCATCAATAACCCTGGATTTAGGCCAATTGTGCTCCCCAAAGCATGAGGCTTCGTTTTCTCATCCGAGCAGCTTTCGGAAAAGCCGGAAAGTGAAGAGAAAAGGGTAATCTCATGGGTATGGGTATGATTACCCATAAGTAGCATATCGGTAAAGACAACGTCACGCCTGGGTAACCATGCCGACTGGTGACACGTAAGAGGTAAACTTGGGGAAGGTAACACGTCTACTATGGGTATCTCAATGTTGCATCTGGGCCTTGCGCTACTCATTACCTATCACTTTGAAGAAGACAGGAACTTTGTTATTTCTGCTTCTACACGTCATATGTATTCCTTATAGTATCTTTATAAACAATGGAAATTCTCACAACCTCAACATCAAAACTTTACAAAACGTTCTCCTTCACATATGTATTTAGGACTCTATTCAGAAAACAGCGGTGTTAGAGGTAAAACATTACCAAATGTTGGCAATTCTTGAGCATTTCAATAGTGAGGCAAGCGAGAACCCGGAGCAAGAACTGGAATACAATTGCAAGGAGCAGATGTAAACAATCATAACATGCGAAAAATAGAATATGGCACATGAGGGAATATGCGTTGAGCTTTTTACAGAATTACATACGCGCTTTGAGCGAATCTTCAGGGCTCTAACAGTAAGTATTATAGTAACTGTAGCGATGAAACCGAAATGGAGGCAGAGGCTCATTCTTTAGGACAGAGGACGCCGATGCACTTATATTTCCTCCACGTGCAGGGATTTCAATAAGTAGTTTGAGTAATCACTGGATATAAAAACGAAGGAAAAACGAAAAAAAAATCTTGTTCTCACAGTTAAAGTACAAGATCTTAGTTGACTGAGTAAAGAAAGCATAAATGTTCGGCGTCCATAAAACTCTACTAAGACACACTACAATGGTTGAATTGGCCATAGCGCACTTATAAACGAAACCTAGCGGATCTGAGAATAGAAATCTGGCAGTCTGTCCAGCGTTTCATTGCAAAGGTTCCCTTCTAAGAGCCACGGTTGAAGAGCAACTCCTGTGATAGGTTGTCGAACGTCACTATCTTGAACAGTCGCATAACCTGACAAAATTAATATCAATGAACTAAAGTTACGAAACAACATCCTTTAATATACAGAGTCAAGACAAAAAAGTAGACACTATACCTTAGACCGAATATTGCCTTAGAGACATTCGAATTCCAAAATTCGATTCCGAATAAGTGAAAAATTCAGATTTCCGAAAAAAAAAGGAAACAATACAACCCTTCGATAATGATGAAGGAGAGAGGAATTCACAGATTTCTTTTTCTCAAATATTTGCAATTTCCAAACAAATTTCTGAACTAGTAAATGACTTGGTTCCGAGTATAGTAGACACACCTGGTAGCTCTCCAGCATGGCGGAGGCAGCTGATGTAACACCGGATATCATCAGAATCAAGTTACCAAAACGCTCTGGAAACATCAGTTAAGTTGCTTGAGGCTGCAAATGAGAAGCTTGACAGAATCCAAGAAATTCCCTAACCAGGATAATTCTGATAGCAAATATGTTGGTAGTACTGGAACAGAGCAGAAATGACTTGATCTCTATACGCAATAACGGCTTTCCGCGACTCGTCCGAAATCTCTGAGGACTCTGAACCTTTGCTTGGGAACAGTAATGCAAAGGTCATACAAGTTGGCTTACAAGTAAGGAATACCTGTATGATTTCCGCAGTTAAACAGCATGATGATCTTTAACACAACTAGCTCTTGCGGCAAAAGTTGAAGCTGCCTGAGGGGAGTGGCGACCTGGAGATCCTACCATTATGCATTAATCTTAGCAAATGAGTGATTAACTTTCACGTAATCCACAACATTCTGGAGCTCTAACACTTAGAAAACGTCAGGGAAACCACCTCATCAATGCAGGTGTCAGTCATATGTTTGTAGAGCTTTTCCTGCCTCCATCGTCGATCTGGTGAGATAGTTGACTGCAACATTACCAAATTGCAACGGAATCGGAACCTTCCCATGAAAAGACCAAGTCGACAAACTTACGCGACATTCCTCAGGCAGCACCTCAACGTTTCGGGGCATGAACGTCCCGTTCGAGATCAACCACACATCTTCCATATTGGTGCTCGCGGTGAAGAATCCGTGCTCCAGTACAAGGTGATGCACGGCAAAGCGCTGAACACTCAAGAATTCATCATCACTCTAAGAAAAGAAAAAGCGTTCCATCGAGTAATTACTTAACGTCACCTTCAGAAGCGTGACCTTATCTTCGACAGCCAAAGGTGGAAAACACGGCAGCGTCCGCACCCATTCCAGCATCATCAACAAATCCGTTTGTGTGACGTGTGAGATGTCTTTTGCGAGGATGATCATGAGTTTATTGGTACCGTCATCCTGTAAGAAAGAATTTTTGAAAAGGAGTAATGGACTACTTACTAGTAAGCAAAAGAGAGTTATCAGGTAACGCGTACATCCATTCTAAGCTGAAGTTGTGGGTTTTCAAAACAAAAACTGCCACGAAATGAAAGATTGCCAACGAGTAAACAGTGCTACCAATCTAGGCGTGCCGCGCCACACCTTCTACGCGATGCGGTCTACCGGGGGGGGGGGGGGGAGTCGGATTGCGCGACTCTTACGGTGACACTATGGACAGGCTGAATCTGGGACGCGCTACTACCACCCGATCACGTCGCGGTTTGCCTGAATCTGCCAGACGAAACAACTCGTCCATCCGACCGTCATCCGATCGTAGGGAAGAACGTTGAACTAGCGGTACCAGTGGTTTTTAGGGTATCGGATGAAAGAACGTTTCGAACATAAAGCTTATCTGAATACACACGTGGATCTACTGTCAAACAAAGAAATTTCTACGGAATCCCAATGAATACTCTGTTAGGGTAGGAAGTTTTCTGGAACATCTGCCCGAACAGATTGTTCTAAAAAAGGATCTTTCAAACTGTTGCTTAGTTGAATTACCCGAACTTGTGGCTTCTTGAAGTTCTCGAACATTTCAGCGGTGCGAGGAAGGACTCCCATCAAAATGAATACCTGACGTCAAGTTGAGCTATGTAAAGATTAATTCCGTCAAAATTCTACCATTTCTATGTAAAAGTGCAGCGCATATAGAATTGATCTTACTTCCACGGTAGGATAATGACGGGGAAGTGGACGAGTTGCTACGTCAGGCAGATCCAGGCAAATCGCTATGCCCGACCGCAATCGGGTGGTAGTAGCACGCTATAGACTCAGCTTTCGTAGTGCCACCCGAAAATCGCGCTATGCGATCTACGCCCGGTCTACCAGTTAGCTGCTATGGTTGTACCTGTGTTGTCGATGTTTTCTCTATTTTTTCACCAAGGAATTTCGGGATGTAGACAAAGATAAAAAGAAATTGGGGAGAAACAAAGCCCGACTACACCAGTGTCCAGCTAACTTGCCGCCTCGCGTAAGCAGCGCGGAGCGGCAGACCAGACGTGTGATGTTCTGTTATGCAATAGTGATTACACTGTAAACCAATATTCATAAATCACCCACATAATCTGTGCCCGCTCGCACAATCTCGGCCAAGTTCATCGCCTCCTTTTTCGATCGCATCAGCTCGAACTTCTTTTTTCTGAAGGTTCTCTATGCACACAGCTCTGGTGACATCCGAACTGGTCTAGCGAAACAAAAATACATCAGCACCTACCTAATCCGTTGATCAATTTCAGTGAGCCTTTCAATCAATTGAAGTAAGCGTTCTTTGGCTGGATCTGTGAGCGAAGTCTCGTTAGGCGATGGAGTGCGAGGAATTGGGCGGGTCCTCACCCGTCGGCAGCCGATGAGGTCCCGACGTGGTTGAAGTGCTAAACGGGTGGAGATCACTAGCTGTATAAGAAAACCTCGATGCAGATTGAGGGCGTACCTTCCCGACTCATTCCGCATTCCAGACACTTTCTATAGCGACAGGCACGACATGCTTTGCGAGCAGCTTGCGTCACGTCGCATGGATTGTCTCGCTTGCAAAGTGTGTCCTGACGTTGTACTACCGCTCTGCAATAAGTCAACGTAACGTGAATTTTCTTTTCTCCCAATACTATGGATTCATAATCCATTTGCGAAGCCAATCTAGAAAAATTTTCATAAAATTTGTTAGTCCTTTCATCCGAACAAAGCGAACCCATCTCCATCGCTTAATCGACAAAAATAGTAGAAAAAAAATGTCTTGAACCCTTGAAAATATTACTGCAAATGAAAAACACATGCCTCCGGAAGAATGTCTTGCATCCTAGGCAAGCTACTATGCCATAGTGCTTTCCCGTACTAGGTTCGCCACATATCAAACAGTCACCGATGATACCTGCAATAATCACTGTAAGGAAGAGCCTTTTTAGCCTTGCTCCTTTTTTGGAAACCACTCCAAGTCAGGAAACAAAATTTTCGCTGTTGCAGTAGCAGATTTCTCTCTTATCACCACACATATTTTATCACATTGAGACAGGAAGGAAAACGTGAAAATTCGCACCCAGGAAGTTAAATGAGAGTTTTCTGAAAATATTTTCATCAACCCGGATTATAAGCCCAGCAATCTAGCTCCAGCTTTTCGGTATCGGGAAAAATAAGAAAAAAATTAATAGAGTAGCACGTTTCACATTATCCGATCAGTGTCAAAATTAGTTTCTAGAAAAGACAGGGTGTCAAGCGCTCCATCTCTTATCGCTGATATTCGTTGAACTTCGCAACAGAATGTCAGACAGTCACTTATACAATCTACACTACACTTATACAATCATATACAATGCAAATCTTTTACTCTCTTCAATTTTTAAAAAGCCTGGTTATTAGAACAGCATTCACGGAATCCGTGTTGAGCTTGAATTAAAGGAGAAAAAAATGAGAAAAAAGGTGAAGAGGTGCCCGCAACAGTACTGCATTCCTCGGCTATTGGTCTCTCAACTTCAAAAGTATAGGAACCCACAGAGAGGAAATCTTCATCAAAAATTATGAGAAAGTGAGGGCCATGTTTATGAGTGGCCAAGCCTGCAGGCCGGAATATGAATAGGAGGGTGAATGAACAGTTAGTGGAGCTCGAGAAAGGATCCAGATAAATTCGGTAAAAGACTAGTGCGGGAAGGAGTGCCAGTAGCACGACTGCGAAGCGAGAGGTACATACACAGACTAGAAAAGCATAGTTAACCTCGAAATTAATATGGCTTAGGATGTTAAAACACATTTCTGTAAATGTGAAGACAGATCCGACGAAGGTATAGTACAGGACAACTGCACGAAAGAGAACGAATCGTAAGGAAGCCTAGGCGCAAACAAAAGTTAGTTAATCCATTTATACATCCCCCAAAAACTGGTGAGGTTTGCCCGGCAACACGTAAACTTTTCTAAATGGCAAATAATCAACCAATAAATAATTGTAGGAGTGCGCATTATGGAACCTTAACAATCGCTGCGGTTTGATATTTGCCAATGTCACTTCATTGAAATAAAAACTAATGTATGAATAGCGCCAAGACGCCAAGATGAAGAGAATGATAGGAAGATAATCCTCAGAAGATGTGTGAGTGAGAGGAATGTAACTGGGCATAAGGGACAATGAAGAAACCGAACGCTGGGCGAGCAGAAGCCAAACTGAATGCGCATTTTGTGAGAGAAATGCGGAAGCCCATTCACTGGACTCCGCCCCTCGTTTGTGAATGGTATCAGAGAACAAGCAGGAAACGTTCAGAATCCATTCCGAAGAAAATCATCCTCAACTAACTCAACAAGCACAGCTTTCTAACAGTCAGTAACATTGTGATTTTCAGCTCATGTTATTAATAAGTAGGTAAACCACGATCATAACTTCCAGCCAATGTGAATTATATTTCAAAAGTAGTCGGAATGCTCGACTTTCGATGAACCTCGGCATCTTGATGTATTGCCTGTCTGTTCTTGGTAAGCCGCACACGAGGTTGATAATTAATTTATTGGCTAACGTCTCGGCAAATCGCCTTCTTCAGAGCCTGAAGTTTCATTTTTCATCAAGATTTTAAAAGTATTCTGGAAGTCAAAATCAAATCGAGAGATGATCAGCAAAAATGCGTCGGATTCCAGTTCTTGAACTAGAAAGACACTGTTGGTCGAAAGTCATCGGTAATGGATTCATGGACGCTCACCAGCGAAGCGCTAACCTACGTACAGTGAACGGCAATGGCGGTGGCCCATCTGTGGCTTCGAGAAGGACGCCGCGCAACCGCACCGCGCGCGCTGGGATCGGTGTCGTCTGCCGTCGGAATGCTATTTCTAAGCTTTTTCTTCCCGATTTAGCCAAAAATACTTGAAATCGGGTAGAAAAGCCGCTAGAAATAGCATAACAGCAGCAGAAAACATCAGTTATGGCATGCGCGGCGCGGCTGCGCGAGGCCGCAAATGGGCCACCGCCATTGCCATCCACAGTATGTAGCCGCAAACCTAGGATGAGCGAATTTTTCCATCAAAAATCTGTGAATTTTAATCGAATACTTCGTCATAACCAGGGAAAGGAAATGATTTCTGCATAACAAGTGGAAGAAATTGATTTTGCGCCCATCGAATTAGAGCAATTTTAATCCGTGGAACTAACGCGTTCTGGAAAAATAGGAACGCTACCTTCTTCCGTGGATCGTTCATGAATTCTGCTACAGATGCACTTTCAGGCATCCGCGCGCTCAGGAAAAAGTGCTGGTATTATCTGTGAAGGTTAGGGGCTGTTAGTCAGTGCAGCAATGCAACAAAATGAAGCCTCTCTTAAAGGCAGTACTCACGCTTAAAAGCTTTTTTTTCCATAGTGCTTATTTTAAAGCTGCCATCAATTGCAGTCTTGCTGCGAAAGGAATCACTCCGAATCTTGCACTCGAGTATTAACACTCGTATGCATGTACAAATGCCATGCTCAACCCCGCCCCATTTTCTCCGATCGTGTTTGGCTCAGCTGATCTAGGATCGATCAGGATTTTCCGGTAGGGAAGATCCCTCCCGCTCCCCGGCAGCCTCACCCATCTCAGGCGAAAGAACTCGTACACGTGGAGAAGCGCTGGCAATATACAACATAGTATTTCTCGCAAACTTTGCCTTTTTTGTTGGCCTTTCCTCTATTATGGGCACTAGAGTAGCGTTCGGAGTAGAATTCCACGAGAAAATCGACGATGTTTTTTTTAATCGTGAGTGCTGCCTTTAATGTGGAAACATCCGCAAAATGAAAGCAGGCGCTCAGCATGCAGAGCGCCCATCTCTCTGCCCGAGAGAGCCGCGCCGCGGTCTCGACCCTTGTCTGCATACATTTGGAGTTCGCTGGTGTGTGTGTGTGTGTGTGTGTGTGTGTGTGTGTGTGTGTGTGTGTGTGTGTGTGTGTGTGTGTGTGTGTGTGTGTGTGTGTGTGTGTGTGTGTGTAACGAATAAAAATCGCGGAGGGTTAACCAAACGTTGTACACGTGTACCCCAAGGGCCGGCGGAGGTTTCAGGCTACTTTGCACCTGGGATTACCGATTGGTTTATCGATTACCTCGATTTTATTGATTTTTCGCTATTTTTTGCTCCGGGAGCGGTGAAGACGTGTCTACTGGGGTATGTCGTTACGCTGAACACGAATATGACGACCGTTTTATACGAACCTATCGATTTATCGATTTCATTGATTTTTCGCTAATTTTGCCGCGGGGCGGTGAAAGCGTGCCTTCTGGGATTTTCCGAGACACTCAACGTGAATATGGCAAGCATTTTAGAATAATTTTATTTTAGAATAATTTACCAGAAATGAATGACAAATTAAGCCAAACAACTTCACTTTATTTTCGAGGGAAGGGGACGGGATGAAGAAGTGTCACTTAAGCTAGTCACCAAATGATGAATCTCTAGATTGGATTCTTTTGGCTCAACAAATGTTGGCATCAGCTCCATACAGCCGGGAGTAATAAAAGACCGCGAGCGAAGCCGGATACACCGTCTAGTACTCAATAGATTCGAAGGTTTCTACCGGTTTCGTACAACTTACGAGCAATCTGCCAAGAAAAACTTGTCAGGGATTTTATCCACTATGGGCGTGGGCGTTTTTCGGTGAACAGTGCATGATGGTGCAAATATACATAGAGCCAAAATTAATGTATGAGAAATTCTCCCTTCTAGTAAAATCGATTCATAATTTAATTTATGAATCGATTTCACTACAGGCAAGAATATACTTGAGGCTAGAATCTATGAAAACAAAGTAGTCAGATCTAAGGTTCGCAGCAGCAGGGTGATGGCATTTTCGCGTACAAGCAAAAACAGAGTAAAAAGATACTCAAACTGATAAATTGGTAAGTTGCGTAGCAAAAACATGAAAAAGATCCTAATAAGAAAAAAAAATTAGAACGAGCTGTAGGAATAGGTTCAACTATTTTACAAAGTATTTCAAAAAAAACTTGCGAATAATTCTTCGTATCCCCCTGCGTCCATCACTAGTGTATCAATGCATTTTTCACTGAAAACATTGTCCTCACCTTTTTCGTGTTTTGATCCGCTCTGATACTCGACCGAATGTGCCATCATCTGCAACCAGTCCTTTTAATTCATGTGCGCCACAAATAAACTCAGAAAAAATGCAATAAAATGACGTGTGAAAATGAATGGGTAATCATTTCAGGACGCAATGACACGATTAATGACAATGACATAGCTCTCTTTTATTGCATGTTCCTTTAATGGTGAAACAACAAAAAATGTAGACGAAAACAACGTGAAGGATAAAAAAAAAACAGTGTTTGCTATACCCTCCAAAGCCGATTTCTGCTCCAAAACGAATCTTTTGAGCTTTAAAAGCTAACCAGCACGTATGAAACTTATGAGCAATGCAAGCTCCACGTAATGCAGCTGCGGAGAAAATTCGGTTTGAACAGTGTTCTTTGGAGTCCTGTGCGCCGTTTCCTCCCAAAAATGCATTTCGGTGCTGTTTTTACAAAAATTTCATGGTCGACAGTTTTAGTAATTTATCCTTAAGTATCCTATGTACAAACCACAACCCCAACAACCGCAGCACTAAGCTGGCTTGCCGCGTCGCATAGGTGGTGCGGTGCGGCTTTATTTTCAGATGTGCAATAACCTAGCATTCTGTAGGTCTATGTACAAGCTTTTCAGGTGAGGAGGGTGAACAGTACTTTTTTCTGGGCCACCGTGATAGGTGGATTATCCCACGCTCGCGGTATCTCGAGTCTAATTCCACTTACCTTGTATTTCGCACATGGGTCGGTCAAAACTCAGGCTTAGGGCAGGAACAGGCACACATGAACAAATGTTTATAGTGCGTTCCACCACTGACAATAGTTGGGAAGACAGCAGAGAGATAAAGAACGCGGGAAAGTGTGCAGCAGTTGGAGACGAATGAGAGAAAAGCAGGCTGTCCGCACGGTTACTCAACTATCGTCGCGTTTGGAACAGACTATAACTAAACGAATTTCCTTCCCTATAGTAATAAGTGGTAGTAACTGCACTGCTAGACAACGCAGACATCTCTCCTGTACGTTTCAGCTTTCCATAAGAATGAACAGGTGAGCAATGTGGAATGGAGACCAAGTAGGGAATAGACAACAGAACATAGTTACAAACAATAACTTCGAGTGCTAATCTAATCAGATTAGCGACAAGTGCGGCTGATACTTGTCACCTAATTTAGTTTAACACATAACGGACAATACGATCCATCCACCAGTGAGTCGTATGTGTTCTAACCCTTCTAATTAGGAGAATTATCCCAGATTCCCCCTACTTGAGTTACTTCACACGCTGATCACGAATATGACATCCAATTTGTACCGCAGCGCAGTACTGTAGAGATAACGTACATCCACTGTAGGTACTATACACTGGACCGAATAAAAATCGAGTAATTCTGTTACTTCAATTACCAGTTCAGGAAGCAATTTAAATGTCCAGATATTCAACAATGAGAAAGCCCTAAAGCCATTCTTCTCCCTCACTCAGCATTGAATTGGTCTTCAATGGTGGAACACTCTATTTTTCCATTCATTCGAGATCGAATATTTTTGCTTTCGAATATCGAATACTTCGGATAAATGGAAAATTCAATTGTTTCAACACTGCACGCCAATACAGTACTGTATGGAAGAGAAGAAGGGCTTCAGAGCTTCCCCATTCTCGAATTCCTGAACGTTTAAACTGTTTCCTGAATTAGTATTAGAAGAAACAGATTTATTCGACTTTTATTCGGCCCAATGTATAGTAAGTACTGTAGCTGTGTTTTCCTTCAGAATCTAGTGAAACTCTGCACAGTGGGATTATTTGACATGCTGAACACGAAGGAGAGAACCCTTTTATACCGCAGGGCATTTTTATACGGTTATTGTAGCCCTATTTTGAAATAGTTTCTAATAGTGTTGTGAAGCTACCGGAAAGCCTCTGCGAAAGAGATTTTATATTCGTTTTTACCGCACCGAATTTACCGCTGTTACCCCCATGTATATGAAAATAAGGCACAAATTCACATTGGTTTCAAAAAGCAAAACGTGCATTGCCGTGAATGTATTACCCTTGTTGTAAGAGAAGAAATGAATGACAAATTCATGTAAATTTCTGGCATTCAATGGTTATTTTATTTTATTTTATTTATTACGCCAAAGGCGCACATCCATTTCAACGGCAACTAACACAAGAACTAACTAAAACTAAATAAAAACAGCGCGTGAGAGATGATCTTTACGAAAGCACAGCGGATATAAAAAGAATTAAAAATGAAAGGGCAGACATAGATTAGGTCCGCGACAGTGAATCGTAATGCAGTAGCCTTTCTGTGAAGGTGGCATGACCCTTGCAAGGCGATGGCACACGTTGTAGCCCATAGAACACTCGCAAAAGGGTAAAATTCTAATTCTGAGGATAGTGTTGAGAATAGCAGAAGAGTCATTGCGCCACCACGCACGTCAACGAGGAACATGTCCTCATCCATAGAAGTACTGAGAGCAGTACCGATAGTTCAACATAGAAATTGTTGCGAGTCAAGAGCTGTAGCTGTCAGGCACATCAAAACAGGAAGAAGTGATGGCACGAAACATCGGCATCAAATTGAGCGAAGTTTAGTTAACGAGAACTTTTAGAGTGTTGTTCTTGTGGAGAATAGAATGTGGTGTTAGAATCCAAGCCAGAAGTAGAACATAAACTTTGTGGAGTAGCCAAGGGTTGTACAATATTCGCAATGGCAGAAAGGACAGATGTGCTATAGAATCAAATTCCATTTGCATTTGTATGCAGCATTTAAATTACCTGATAAGTATAAATCTGCGATGAAATGATATTCAAAGTTTTCAAGAAATTAAGATGTGAAGAACTACAAGTAATCACCGCAGCATAGGGTATGGTACAGGGAAACTTAAGGCAGATAATATAACAGTGAAAACAATACGGACAGAAAACGATAGGGTCGACAAAAGCAGTAAATTCCGTGAATGATGTGACAGGCACGATTTCAGTCCCCATCACCCGTTTCCTCAAGTGAATTCGCACGAAATGAACCGCGTCGAACAATTTGTTTATGCACCACTGTTGGAAATAATGTCTACATCTGCGAAAACTACGACGTTCCGTGATGCACTTTCGTTTTCGCTGATCAATTTTCGTTCGTTGGGCTCCAAGTACAATCGGCACGGCGAATGATTGCCAGCCTCCGCACCTAAGCTACAAATAAAATAATGAATGTTCGTGGGATCGCTTCAAAACAGAATCATGACCTATAATAACGGGTTTACTCTGTGCGTTGTGTGTGTAATTCAAATAATTCACGTGAAATGCTCTAATATGGTCAGTAAACCTTTCTATAGGGCTCGACCAATTGTGATATATGCCTCCAGAACGACTTTTGAGGTAAAATAATGCCCTCAAAGCGTCACAATACAATACTTTAACTTTATAGAAATTAAAATCTACGTCTGAGTTGGATTTGAATCAGAACGGGTCTCAAAGATGCGGTGAAGCTCGATACAAGCCTCCATACACCTCCACTAAAAATAATCCTGAGCATAATTACTGCACCTGAAGCCCAAAATTTAGTACTTTCGTCGATTCACTGTATTTTCTCTGGCGGCGTACATTTTGTTTTGGTAGTGAATTACTCACACGTAACATAACAGTGCATTCTGTTGCACTAGGCCAATGCACCAATTGTGTGCTGCAAAGAAATTGAATTCGAAAATTTTTCTCAACAATTGTAAAAAAACAATCTGTAATATGCGCTTATGTTTCTCACTTCTCCACTTCTTTTCGCGAGTCCGCTCTTATATCAAGTGAAACGAACGAGATCCAGTTTATACTTCATGGCGTAGAAGCGGCAGGAAGTCGTTATACGACCCATTTAAGGAATCAGAAGGCAGATAGCGTCTATTTCTAATTCGAAAGTCTGATAAAATATTTAATTCAACAAGATGAAGTTTTCTAAAAGCATACAGTCAGCGATTAGTTGACTTCCTACAGAATGCTGAAAAAACCCTGTCACAGGTGGCATTCTGTACACATATAATTACAGGGTGGGCCATAAATGCGGTAACAAAGAAAATTGTACACAGCAAAAGAATTTATGAGTAAACTGAAACGTAGTCGTAGGATTTGTTTTTTATGTTTGATGAGTCACACCTAAAATAAGACAACCCTTCACTTCGAGATTTTTCCTACCAGGTTCGAAACATGGTCTGGGATGCTGAGTGAAGTACGTCTACGGACACTTACCACCCGCACGCGTCGCGTCAGGCCGTTTTGCCTTTTGAACCTGGGAAGAAACAGCCGAACATGCTTCAACAGGGGGGGGGGGAGGGGGGTCCTAACTCACTCTAGCACCATACTACTAGGCATACTAGCTTAAGGCTGACCTGTTTTTCGTAGAGAGAGATTGGGAGCAGCCGCCTTCTCTACACTGTCTCACCGAAGCCCGACGCGCGCGGGTGATAAGTGTCCGATAATCAGCGAAGTCACCGATAGCAGCGCGCAAGTAGTCGGGGGGACGAATAATCCAACAATTTTTATTGCTTCCCCAACTAATCCAGATCCTGGAGGGGTTCCTGGTTCCTAACAGGTCAAATCTCGGGTACCCCAAAGCCTATTAATCGTACTCAGTGAGACTCAAGCGACTGAGTAGTCACTCTATGGAACCAACAGGATCTGAATTTTTTTTTGGCAGATTTCGAACTAAACTTCACTTCCGGGCAACAGCCCTGTTCCGGTAAAACATTGAGGAAGGAGATCTCAACTGAATTTAACTTCAAGGCAAAACAATTTTCTTTAGAGAAGTAAAGAACATTTTCAAGTGTTTTGGCCCAACCTATATTTGCATTTTTTTTACAGGCAAAATTTTTTCTGCTCCATAAAAAATCTAGCATTTGGTAAAGTGCAAGTACTAAGCAAAACGATAGTGCGAAACATCTGCAATACGCTCATTTGAGCTTTTTTATAGGGCAGCTGCAAGTGCAAATAGTGCATGTTCATTATAACAACAATAGAGACTAAAGGTTTTCAGTATTATAATTACATAATCTTAGCAAAGAACTGAAAAAAAGAGACCTAGATCATCATAATCACTTTGTGCTTCAGATTTCCTCCTCATGTGGACATGGAAAGGTTAGTGATTCCCTACAAAGCGATCCTCATCTAAAACAATATAGCAGTTGTTTCAACAGGAGAAGCGAAATCTGAGCGCTGATCATTAATTTTCACTCGGATGTTTGGAAATATACAGGGTGGTGAGCAAAACACTGAAATGTAGGATTAAATGTTTGGTATTATCCAGTGCTAGGAGATGACATGTCGAATATTTGAAAGAGCTATTAAATGCATAGTTTTTCTTCTAGAAAATCTTCTACAGTTCAGAATAGCATAGTGATTTGATGCTCTGTGTTCTATAGAAATTCAGCCAATTACAGGCAGAAACGACATGGAAAGACGGATGGAATTGATTCTAAACGTTGAATCATTGGGAAACCTCACGCGCCTCTTGGTATATAGCGCTAAATTTCACACAACAGAACCGGTCGGATTAACTTTTAACTCTGACACCTGTGATATCCCATAATTTCACACATTGAAGCTGGTCGAATTGATTCTTAACTTCGGCACTTGTCCTAGTTTACTCTGGCCTCCAAAATGTCGACAGCTGGATAGAAAATTAAGTACAATTTCGGAAGAGTTCTCTTACAAAAGTGTTTTCGGATGCTGAAGAACACATTATGCATCAAATTACGCGAAATAGGTATGATATGCGTTGCGTTGCGAAATCATTACGAATTGTGTCTATATTGCTCATTAGTCCACAGAGAGTCCAAGTAGAAGCCTACGACCACTTCTGGGGTGCCACCTCCATCCACCCCAGCAACTTCTATTTTCGCTGCAAGTAGTACTGTGAGAATGATTCTTAACTGCTGCTTCTTATTTCCATCTCCTTTCCACCTGAACAAATCTCAGCAGAGAAATTTGTGCAAGTCCTTATCAAAAAAGCGCTTTCTTTCACATCTTCAGTATTTCAATCCTATCTTCAATTGGTATACAAATTAGGGACCAATCACTCCAAAACCAGTTTCTAATCGATTAAGTGGCTTGCAAGCCACGGTCATTTGCGCAATATTAGCGATGACACCAGCGGAAGTGAGACGCCCAGAGACATTGACGAGCACTGGAGTACTGGATGCTTGCCCCATTCGTGACCTTACGCTTTCGGCATGGTGTGCCACGTGGGGTACGAGCGTTCCCATAAAGGCAAGGTCCGGGCAAAATTCCATCTCTGAACTTCCATTGGATTCGCAGCCACGGCGACGCCTTGGACGAAAACTATAGAAAAACCCCTGAAAAGATGTCACAACAAACGCTTTGCACCGACCAATTTCGGTATGGCGTTTGCGGGTTTGCGGCATCCGTGCTTTCAATAACGTTATACAGCGCGCCCTACATGCTGTCTATTGTGGCGTCGTAAGAAAAAAATTCAAAGAACCGGTGGTCTGTTTGACGGGGCGGGGAAGGTTTCACGAAGTCTTCGTTAGGCTGCATGTATCTGAGCGTTCATCGTTGTTCGGTATGCACTCGCGCAGCCTTTGTCGGTTGGAGCGCGTTTTCCCACGGCTGCCGTAATCCTCGGACGTTTTGTCCCATATCTAGCGATAGAGCTTATATCGAGGTCTCAAAGTTGGGATACGTGCTACTCATATGGTTTGGACTCCAGAATGCAAGAAAGCTGAGTGGGTAAGATTTTGACCGGACCTTGGCTTTAAGCACGCGGTTGTGCTCAATCGATTTTCCACGCGGTCCCATGCGTCGCACCATGCGTGTCAACCGGTTGAGCACACTGCTGCGAATGTGTTAAATTGACGATCACGTCATCCTTCTATGGCTGCATCCATATCCGAAGAAATTTCCAGCAAACCACTGACATTTTTGGGTGTGTATCATCGTGAGGGGAAATAGGGCGTTAACGGGCTGCTGCGATCGGCGGATTCAATCAATACGCCAATCACGGTAGCCTGGTAACGCCTAATTTTCTCTGACGATGATACACACCCATATTTTTCAGTAATTCATCCTAGAACTCCAAACGCACTTTTTTGTCTTTCCTAAGCTGGGTCAATCAAAGCTAGATTGAAGTTTAGCTTAATATTTGTCAGTGAAGGCTCATTTTCAGATAATAAATATTAGGATTATAGCGAACTATTAACATTACCTTTTTCATCCCACCATTTACTGTTTGCCAACTTCCTAAAGCGCTAGAGCACATCTATTAGGTATAGAGCATTATATCTGGAATGGGCGTTGCGGGCAAGCCCCCCTGAATGGCCATTTGTGCGAACGACCAATTGCAGAGCTCGCCAAGACCGCCAGCTCTCAGGAATAAACCCCCTACCCCCTCGAAAACGACTCAAGCGATTTTCCCAGGTCACATGCCAACCTTCTTTAAATTCGTGACAAACAACCATACATCCACATGTAGGCGACTCTATCTCTGGGTGAAGTAAAGCCATTCAAGCGCGACTTTCACCGCTCAAAAAAAGAACCTGTCAGTTGGTTTTTGTTAGTACGTTTGGATATTTGACGTCGAAATGCTCCAGATCCATTTTTTAAAATTGCAAAGACTAGGCTCCGGCGGAGATCAAAGCCTGGACCTGTTTGAGCGACTTCTGCTTCACTCCAATTGCTTATAATAAGTGTGTAGAGTGTGCGACAGACACAGGTGTCATAACTTACTGGCAGTTTAATCCATAGGATTTAAAATTCAAAAATTAAAATAAAAATTGAAAAATTAATTTTTAAAAAATTGAATTCAAAAGGTATCTTCTACAATCGCTACTTCAAAGATTGCTAAAGTACAATAACTGAAAATTCAAAAGAAATTAAGTGTTCTGGGGGGTGGGTCGCCTCAGGGTCGATTTTTTACCAACACCACGCTTGACTCTGATGAAGATTACTACGCGTCGACTTAGTGACTGCATCTACACCCAGCACATTGAATTAGTAGAATTTTTGAGAAAAAATATTTATGCGGTAACTGCCGTGTTTTGAATATATTCTTTCATAACCCCATAAAAATATTTGAGTCAAGAAATAAAATATAACACAAAATTCTGGAGCAATAATAGATTTTTTTAAAATATGCATGGGAAATCAAAGCCCATTAATTTTGGGCAAGGAAATATGAAAGTGAATAACCTGTATTTCAAAAAATAGACACCTGTGGAGCGGTTGCATAAATTGTCCACATCAATCGGTTGAAAGTAATCCATTATATCGAATTCTATCGGGAACAGAGGACATAACAACTGGACAACGACGACGTGATAGAAATTTAATTCAAATGCGAAAAACAGAATTCATATGAATTTTGATCTGTTGTGATCGATAGTGCATTGAAAGTGAATCCAATGAAATGATACCGTGCAACTCCATTTTGAGCAGATTTTTTTGATTCTGCAGAAAAAGCCTGACCCACAATAGTGGAAGCAGGATCGTACCAACAAAATGAAGGCAAGATAAATTCTGCACAATTTCTGCGGACCGTCTCACAGTAATTAAGGCGTGACGGGAAATGCTGCATCTGATTTTGGCTAACGTTTTTTTTCTACTTGTCCAGGAAAGCTAAAAACCGTGTTTTGCATACGATTGCATGGGTTCTACATGTGATTGAGAAAATCGTGAGTTTTTCGTGGGTTCCGCTCCGATCGGATTTGCAGTCGGATTTGCAGTCGCATCGGTTTCGCATGGATCTGACCATTCTTAGGAAACTTAAAAACCATGTTTTGCGTGGGATTGAAAGATGCAAGTCCCACGATTAAGACATGCAATCATTTAATCAATAGTTCTATACCACCAATGGTCAATCCATGCACACCTATGCATACCTCTACGAAACCCATACATACCCATGCGGAACCCATGCGTCTCCAGAAATCCGATGCAAATTCGATACAGAACGTACGAAAAATCCATGCATACCAATGCAAAACCCATGCAAGGCCCATGCAAAACCCATGCATATCTATGAGCGTGCATGGGTTTTGCATGGATTGACTATTGTCGGTATAGTTCTATTGATTAAAAAAAACCGTGTTTTGCATGAGCACGTACAGGAAGCTCCAAATGTCCGCAGTCAAGAGGGACGTGGCCACGACGCGGCTTTAGACAGAGACACAGGCGCTCGGCATGCTGCCACTGGTTGGCTGCAGAGTCAGAGAAGCCAGAGGCAGCATAGAGAGCGCCTGTGTCTGATCAAGGAGCCGCGCCGTGGCCACGCCCTCTTGACTGCGGACATTTGGAGCTTCCTGTATGCCTTAATCGTGGGATTTGCATCTTTCAATCTCATGTAAAACACTGTTTTCAAGTCCCTTGAGTTGTAGGTAGAAAACTATTGATTTGAAAAAAAAACCATGTTTTGCACGAGCACAAATGTCTTAATCGTGAGATTTGCATCTTTCAATCTCAGGCAAAATACGGGTCCTAGGTTTCCTGAGTATATGGAGGCTTTGCTAATTTGGCTTCCAGTGCAACTACACCTCCACATGCATTTCATTTCACGACTTAGTCCCCGGAGTTGGAATTTTGTCGACAGAAAATGCTTTCTGTCGACAAAATTCCATTTGAAAGAAGACAAGAGTTAGCGTGACATACGCAAAGGGGGACCAGGAATAACTAACTTCACAGAAGAGCAAATCACATGTGAAACACGAGGATGGAAACTATTCTAATTATGGTTAAAAAGCGAACAAGTATTGTAGATTTGAAGGAAAGAAATAAGCCTACGACCCCCCCCCCCCAAGGGAGGGGAAGGATTTTGCGGATAGCATTGCATATAAGTTCATAGGTTTCATTTCACAAATCTACCTACAGTGCCAGAGAATTTTCATATATTGATCACATTGGAGATGCACATCAGCATCAGGCATAATTAGTTATGTTGACAATAATTAAAAATTATGGCCAATGATGCAATTTTACCTCAGGGAATTCTAGGGGCCTCATAATGTTGGGGAAGGGGGGGGGGAGGTAGGGGTAATTAAGCCACAATGGCCGCTGACCTTTCTCACTTTTCATTACGTGTAATTAGAAAAGAGAAGATCAGCAAATTTAATGAGATTTTTTCGACAAAAAAAAACACCGTGAAAAGGAAAGTGTAGTGAGAAAAGTCACAAATAAGCCAAGCAATTATTCAATCGGGTGCTAAGGAATCCAACTTCACCGACGAATTATCATTGCAAATGTAACACTGATAATTGATAACAAACGGAACGGTGGAGCGTACACTAGGAAAGAAACAAAAACGCGAAAAACGACGCCAGAACAAGTTGTAGATCAAAGAGAACTCCATGAGCGGGAAGCAGACCACCCGAAGCACTCCCCGGCCACAAAGAACGAGCATCGACGGGGTCCCCGGATCGGTAATGATCGTTCTTTGCTCGATGGGCTTCGGCGGTTATGTGCGACCACCACACGCTGCTTGGGCGAGAACTCATCGAACGACCGTCTGCGTCCCTGACCCCGTCCGCATGTGCACGGGCCCCGACTCCCGCCGTCTGCGCTCTGCGCCCTCGTGCTGCATGCGGCTGACGCTGTGGTTGCACGTAACCAACTCACGTCACGTGTTGGGGTAGGTCCGGCAATTCCTGGTAAGGATCGTGCAGGCGCACGCATTGATGCGTGCCGGAGTCGTGCACTCACTGCTGAGGCTGGGGTAGCCTCCACGCTTCTGGTTTGTGTGCTTGGAGGGAGCGCTGCATAGACCTCATGGCCACGGTGGCTGGATACTTGAAAGAATTACAAAAATGTAAGAAATTGTCATCCAGATCATGCTCTAGACATTAAACGCAGTGTCTCAGCTCATGGACCGCATTCGAGATTCCCATCTCAGTCGAACATACGCGAGCCGCTGAGCACAATGATGTACTTTAAGTTTCGTGGAAACGCCGAGAACCCCAAAGTCACGGGTTTCTTTTCGAAATTCTCGGCCAGTGGACGAGAGGGTTCATTCCGCAGCAAGAGCTTGTTGAGGGTGCGGCGCGGCATGGTTGTTCAACACGGATGTTGATATTTATCATTTCTAATAATATCAACCTTATTCATCTATTTCTCTTCTACCCTAGAATTGTATTATTCTTTGATGGACAGATACCGTTGTTTACGATAGGTACAGTCTATTAGCTCACAGAGGGCGCCCGATCCGACTTTGTCCGCAACTACGACCTCATCATTTTTCGGCTAACCGTTCTATTTTTTGCACATTTTGATTTGCATATGGTATAATTCCTTCCATTCTTATGTTTCCCTACTGCCATTCGCTAAAATATCCTTCCAGACGCATTCTGCGGGCAAAGTCGTAATTGCAGAAAAAGTCAGACCAGGCGCCCTAATAGACCATGCTTGTAAACCGTCAAACCATACTTAAGATAGCATTCATGTAGATACCTCTCGCAGTTATTACTTTGAAGAAGGTATCTGCTGTACAGATATGAGATATGATATGAGCATCTAGGGCAACCATGTCCACATCTTTTGTATAAAAGGCCCTGGATGCATAGATCTATGATCGTCTCGTTCGTCTTAACCGAGAGTATCGTCCGCGTCGTCATCAGTGGCTGTGGTCTGAGTCAGGGAACCCCTTGTGGCGTGAACTGACGAGGGCGTAAACCAGCTCTATCTGTAATTCACCGCTGTATCCAAACCAGGGAACCCTTCGTGGCTTGAACTGAGGCTGATTTAACTGTAGCCAATAAACAGTTATTAAACAGCTCTACTCTACACAAATCCACTGGTCCCACCAAAACGGAAATGTTTGTTTGTTTGATGATAGTTGCTGCTGAGAAGTTCATTTTAATGTGCAATCTCAGCTTCACTTTTGCTAACTTCCTAGCAAAGGAACTCGTCTGCTCCTGTATTTAATTTTGCCTTAAAAATGGGGGTTTTTGAGGGTGTTTTCTGACACCGAGCACATCATTGGAATCAGTGCCTCCAGCTGCACTTGAATCTGTGGATATCTGTGGATACCCAACATGAGATGAGACACTGCCTTTAAAGTCGCACTTATTTTGTATTGTAGCCCTTTTCTGTACAGTTACGGTGAGATCACTGCAGGGCCCGGATGCATCGATGAACCGTTCAGAAATGAGTAATTATTGACGTATTATTACATGGAGAGCTAGAAGGGCTTTTGAGAAGTCAGTCATGTTCAATCATGTTAGTCGCAAAATTTTTTTTTAACTCAGTCACATTCAATCTTGTTAGTCGCAAAATTTTTAAACTACTTTTCATGTTAGACCTTGCCGGAAATGATGTGGGATTGTGTACGTGGAACAATGCGTTCGATCAGTGCGATTCCTACTTGTAGGTGAGCAGCCTATAAACGTGCCAGTGTACCCAGATTTATCCTTCACATGACACCCATCAACACCTTCATACATATGGTCTATTAGTTGACAGAGGGCGATTGATCCGACTTTGTTAGCAATTACGACTTTGCCCGCAGAATGCGTGTGCTCAGACAATCGTGCCGTCGAACAGCAGGTCGAACCCCCATCGCCCCGCCCACTTTTTGAACTGGGGGAACGTGTCTCGACGTTCTGCTATAGCAGAACGTGCTGCTCATACCCCCCCCCCCACGTGCTTCCCATACCTCCCAACGTGCTGCTCATACCCCCCCCCCCCCCGACGTGCTGCTGTCCGCCGGAATTCTCCAGACGTGCTACTGTCCGCTGGGACCGTGATAACACGTGTATATGTAATTATTTATTTATTTATTTATTCATACATCGTGGTAAAGGTAAAGAAAGAAAAGAACCCCAGAGAAATTTCGACAGGCTCGAATAGGTAAAAAGATAGTAGATCAGAAGAGCAGAAAGCGTGAGCCAATTACGTCTATCTATCAAACCACAGCTGCTCCCACAAACAGAGCGGTTGGTACTGTGCCCGAATTGTCTCTTAAACCTGAACATTATGTGGGTGGGTTCAAGTGAGACACAATCGTAGGCACCGCATCTGTTGGTTCCTCACAGCACCATCACCTTCTTTTCTCACTTTCTGCCATATAGTAAATGAGTAAAATAGTCAGAGAGTCGAACCTGCGAAGACCTCTCTGTGGCCGAAGAACACTTTGACATAGGTATGAACTGCAGATCAAAGAACATAAGCATTTCATGAAATGATGTGTGCATCTCCTTCGTAGAATGTGGTATGTATCTGTTGCTAAATTCCAAGATTAGAAGCGACATCATTCTTCTGCAATAATAATCTCAGTTCCTTATTCGTCAAAATTTTTTTAACAGAATATTTCCCTTTAAAAATCAAGCGGAAGCAGTTTTGCAATATTACTATTAATCAACAACTTCATTTTCCCTCACCTTCACTTTCATCATTTAACTTCCTTGGAGCGGCGGTAAGTATTTACGAGTTCTCATAAGGGCAATTTATACTGGATGCGTGCGACTGACGCGAGTGCGTCTCTATGATGGAGAATAGGCCCCAGTCTCATAGCAGTCGCATCGCAGTCGCAGCTCAGACGCACGCGTTCACGGTCTAGCGGCGGCCGTGCGTTCTTTTCATTGAGGATGTACATGTCAATAGAAGAGTCTCAATAGAAGAACCCGCGAATCTGTGCTTGAAGATGCAGCTGCACATCGAAATGGGCTGATTGGTGACGCGAGCAAATGACACGCTGTCGGCTGAAATGGCTTTTTTAGGTCTTACTCAAATGATGGAATTGATCACCAACGAGCGCTGCCATGTCGATGCCCTTCATGCTACCTCAGAAGGCGTGACATGCGATCTGTTCGGAGGTGGTTCTTCACCGTAGACGCTTATGTGGAGTGACTTTAGTAGTACACAGATATGTTCCAATCAAATGGGCGAGTTCCTGAGATTAGGGTGGCGAGTGAGGATTCGCGAAAACTGCATAAATCCATAGAAGACACCAGAAATTATACGAATGCGTCAAAATTTGTCCTGGGAATCGCAGACTTTTCAATCGCTACAGCCTCTGAGAAGGATGCGGTGAGTATTCTATTGTTCCACCGCAGGCGACATATGCAACATGGTGATGGAGGACACTGTGCTTCAGCTTATGTTCATCACGTTTCCGCTTGCCGCTGCGGAATGTCTTTGCTCGAATCCATGCGGAAGCGCATGTATTCTGTCGTACTGGGCTTTAGTCCGACTTATGGCGGAAAGCGAAGAACTCACTATTACGTCATTGCGTGAGATAAAAAGTTTAGCAGAGGCAGTAAAGAACTTATGGAGTGAAGTGTCCTTCGTTCGTGTTCACGGTAAAGGTCCATGTGAGTGGGAGGTCTAATTGTGCGTCCAATGGACTTCAGTGGTAAAGAAGGGAAGAGTTGCAGTGTCTCATCGATGGATCATAGGGGGCACGTGGGGAACGTCTGTGGGGGCACGTGGGGGGACGTCGGTGGGGGCATGTGGGAGGTGTCGACCATATGTGGGGGTAGGTGCCCCGCGAATGGGGGTCCACCCCCAGGTACAACTGGGGGTGGACCCCTTTTCTACCTTCAGTCGACCCCCACGAATGTCTGAGTGGAAGGATATTTTAGCGAATGGCAGTAGGGAAACATAAGAATGGAAGGAATCACACCATGTGCATATCAAAAAAGTGCAAAAAATAGATCAGTTACCCGAAAAAATGATGAGGTCGTGGATGCGAACAAAGTCTTATCAGGCGCCTTCTGTGAATTAATAGACTGTATCTAACTTTGACTATACACAGCCGTTACCCATAGGTATGAATTTACCAATTCTTCCACTGTTGCATCGAGCCCAGAAGAATGAGATAAAATGTCAGTTTTGGCAGGGAATTGCAACATTAGCTGCGGCCTAGCTAAGTGGGGCCACCGAACAAAGTGGGTGCGATAATCGTTTTCAACACCATTAATAAGCCGATCCTAATGATCCGATGAAAAATTTGTCGAGTTTCGGTGCAGAAAAAGCGAAACAGTGTCTTATCGCGGTCAGTTCGCTTCCCAATGCCATTTCTTCGGGAAACTAACATTTTATCTTTGTCCACTGCTCGTACCATAGTCTTGCAGGAGCAGGGCTACGGTACAAAACAAGGAGGAGATTCGCTATCGAGGCTTCTAACCTCCCTCTCAGTCTAGGCTCTGACATTTCTGATAGTTTCAGTCAGAAAGTGAGTTTCAGGGGTTGTTTTAAAGGTGAGACGGGGTGAAGTCGCTATATCGCTGATTCAAAATTCAAAATTCCCGTCCTTCTCTCTCAATTCTTCTTTTCACTTTCGAATTTTGGAGTGCGACATCTACAGTCTATCCCAAAAACTGTCCGGTGGTATACGAGATGCGAGGTTAGAAACGCACTACTTACTTGCACCTACTCAACAGCGAAATAAAGCCTTCCCATTATTTCTCTAATCATTTGCAAAGAGACTTTGAGTTCCTGTAGGACTCGAAGGAAGCTCTCTATTATACATCTCAGAACAAACTTTGTAAAGAAGAAAAGGAACTGGAAAGGAGGCGAGTACCTGAATGATCGTTTGCCTCCCTCCCGCAGCACTAGGTGGTCAGTGTGGGTTGGGGAGTACTAAGTCCAGTCGGATTCCGAAATGGACTACTAAGTACCTACACACTAGGGTTCTTTCAGGAGAAGCAGATAGCACTAAAAAGTGGCATAAATAAGCGTTAGTGAGACATCGAATGATGTTTCAGCAACAAATGCGTACCATTTAGCGAAGACAGCCTAAAATATCTCAAATTCAAGCTAAATTCCTCGAAAAACGGATCTCAGTACGGAACTGTTTGATGCCGGTAAAACTCGTTGAAACTTGTTATAGGACCTGTCAGATACAAGAAAATGTCATTAGAGCGTGGTTTTTTCTCTCAAACCCGAAACTTTCCCAGGAAGTTTCTCTCGTTTGAGGAAGTGTTCCGATACCCGTCAACTCTAAGAAATGCGCCTGGGTGGTATCAACTCTCCCCCAAAGTGGCATCTTTCATTTTTGAGAAACCGTCTTCGTTTTTGAAAAAAAAAACCGTCATTAATGGTCAAAAAATGGTCAAAAACCACTTTTTGACCATTAATGACGGTTTTTCTCAAAAACGAAGACGGTTTCTCAAAACGAACGGTGCCACTTTGGGGGGATACTCGTTGGTATGGTGCGCATCTACAGTCAAAATTCCAACATGATATGTCTCCTACAGGTTGAGCAACACCTGATTATCACTGGAGCGCACCAGTGTGTAGGGTAGGTATGGAGTAAGTGGTTGAACAACGGTGGTATTCAGCCACGAGATTGATGATCCTCCAGAAGTGCCTCTCTGAAATCTGCTTGTCTCTAACATCATTAGACGGTTAGAGGTTGACTACGCCCCGGACATTGATGCTAAGCTCCCTGAATCTGCAAGACGCTACTAAGTCCTGGTAGTCAATGACCACCTGGTGCTGCGCCCTGGCCTCCCTTCCTGCTGCGCAGAGACCGAAATCGGACTATATTTGTTATTTCTCCCAATTTTAGCTCAACTTCATGCTTTTTTTTGCTAATGACCTATTCCTTTGCTCTTTCTAGTCAACCAAATACTAACTTCGGATTTACGGGATGACGAAATTGCCGCCTGAAATGAGCGTTCTTCTCTGCGGCACAGATAAAAATAGAAACCTATCGTGGTACTGCACTCAAAATCAAAGTGTTCTCTAGAAACTAGAGACCAATGCCTCCTCATGCTCTCACAAAAATTTGGATCGTCTTTCCTTTTCTACAAGCCTGTGTCAATGGAATAATCCTAACATTGATGTTCGCAAATGAACCACAAACATATGCTGACTTTCAGTTTTTCCAACGTTTTCTCGCTGTTCTTTTAGTGAGTGATTATGTTTGTCTGAAAACTTTTTGCTGTAGAAAACATAAGCAACGTTAAGAATTCGTGTATGGAGTACTGCGTGTATTCTTCGAGAATCATAGTTATTATCTATTACTGAGACATCGGTGAATTATTATAGTTTATCCACCAGTTGGTAAATCTAGCTGCTCATTTGAAGCAACAGTCATCCATATAATCTAGTTCCCTGATCTAATAATTTTTAAGGCTAAGTTGCCCAGAAGAAAGTCTCAAGGCGACACAGGGGGTGGGATTTGGACGAGTTACTTCGACGGAGGTGGGTAGAGACGCAAAGAGATGCTGAAAAGCTGGCAATTTGCCAGCATCCCTCCCTGATCGACTGCTGCTGCCACCCCCTTCATTTCCAGGTAATTTTGGTCGGTTTTTTAAACTTTTTTAAATTCTTTGTTATTCACAACGAACTTACCCGAAATACAGGCTCACCAATTCCGAGCGTCAGCTTCATCGAGTAATGATTTGAAGTTTCTTTCAGTCACCAGCGTTACTGCCTGCCCTCACCAAAACTACTCCTTTGTTTTATTCGAAAAGAGTAGATACGCATTAGATACAAGTTTAAAACAGAAAGTAGAGTGGAGTAAGTGTGAGTGCTGCATCAGAATATTTTTTTAGAACAAAAACTACTAGGAAATGGATTTCAAAGGGTACAGAGAAAGCACAGAAAGTAAATGACAAAAGGCAAAGAAGAAGTACATGTAAAAGATAGCCATGCGAGAATACTGGGATTCAAAGAGCACCGTAAATAAAGTATATGTAGAGCTAAGCTTGAAAAAGGAAGGAAATTTCTTCCGATACAATAATGAGAGTCCCTGAAGATTATGAGCGACGGATCAACTGTGAAACAAAGTAAAAAAAAACAACTAAAAATATGAATCTAAAAACAAAACTTGTCCGCAAAGCATATGCACCATCAAAATGAATTCAAAAAAAAAGTTTAGCTCTCGCAAATATGCAATGTTTACGCAAAAATTCAATATTTAAATAAATGACAAAAAAACTTCACAAATGAGATTACTGAGTCACTGTTATCCGAATCAATGAATCATCAATATCCAAAACTTTCAACAGATTTGAGAAGTGCTCGCACAGTAAAACAAAAATTAATTTGCATCAACGTTCAACTCCATTTGTACATGAGAGATCAAAAATCCCAATGGTTACCTAAATTACTTGGAAGTAATCGAATATTTGTAAATTAGTCTTTGAGAAATTTCGATTCTTCAGGTTAAACTTAAAGCAAATGAAATAGAAAATTCAGCGTCCGTTGAGCAACCTCTGCAACTGCTGCTGTATGAGTCGAGCATTTCTTTTCTTCCATCCTATGTCTCATGTCATTGCGTACATACAACTGTCCTGGAGATTACCTGTAATCAAAATGATGTTACATTTAAAGGCAGGTTTTCACCTCGTTTCATGGGCTGTGGACATCAGGATATTCTAGACCTTCTCGTCACGCTGATTCCCATGATGTGCGTCAAAACGCATAAAAATGACGAAAACCCCGTTTTCGGAGAGTCCGAAAGTGCAGCTCACGGACCACTTCGGTCTTGACTCGTCTGATCGATAAGACCAAAGGCTTCACGCGTCCACTCGGCTCGACAATCTGTTCCAAATCCCGTCCCGAAAAGCATTTGAAAAACGGCTCTAAAGGTATTTTTGCAATATTTTAGGCATATCGCTGGATTCAGCGCATCGATCCGCTGAAACCTCGAACACAAAAAAGGTGGCACACTACCTTTAAGCCCTATACTGTTGCATAATTTAATTGATATCACCGCTGTTTATCGGCCATTTTATGGAGATGCAGAAAACTAGATAGCTGCTAACACTGCTTTGAAAATTTTTCACCGCAATTTAAATTCCGATGGAGGACATATAACATGAATATTTTATTATACTTATAGTTAGTTCAATTTAACACATTATTCCGTGCCCATTCTCTAAACCACCTTCTCCTCCGATCTTAACATCAAACTCTGTTTTCGTTGAGTGAGGTTTTAATCTTATTTCCATTGTTTTGCACCTCTTTGTTTTCGTTGAGTGAGGATTTCCTCTTATTTCCAATGTTTTGCACCTCTTCGTGCAGAACAAATAAATTTTGTAGCTAGCGGTCGAATGAGTGTGCCCCCACCCCCCGCCTTCCAACGATTGTATTGCGCAGGTTGGTGCAAAAGAAATTCTGTGTTAACCATATCTTTCCACAACCCTAATGAACGGGAGATCTCGACAGGCGATATAATCTCTTTGATAAGCAGGAACCTCTATGTACCTACTGTATGAGCGACGTCGCTGAGGCGCCGCATCCAGAATTCAGGAAACAGTGCAACGAAGAACAAGGAGAGTTTCGTTTTCGGGTTTTCATGTTAGGTAATTTCTTTTTTTGCGAGATAGAAGGTTTGGAAGTCGGAAAAAGCAGTGGAAACACTGCAGTTTTCCTACGACAGCTCTTTGAATGTTTCCTAGCAAAGCCATAAAACTCATGCGCTTGGAAGCAAACTTCGGCCAAAACTCGGAGTGCAGAAGACGATATTCTGAGCATCTCGAGCAATTTTTCGGACGATCGCTCACGATTTTCTGAAGCAAACAACAGCTGTAGGTATTGCTAAATGTGCTCTTTCCAAAATGCAGTTTGAAAAGACCATTCACCTAGAATCCTTAAAATAACAAGGAAAATGGTTCATAAAGCGGTCATTCGGGTTCCCCAAACAGCGAAGCCATTGCAACAAAGCTCACATGTGGTGTAAGTACTGAGGTCCTAAACTAGTATAAAGAAGGTGTTTTGAAGTGCATTGCTTGTGTGGTTTTTCTGTAATTGTATCAATTACAGAAAAATCTTCGACATTCAAAAAATTGAAGACGCAATTTTGACCACGAAAGAGCTTGCATTGCTCTACAGGTGCGTATCCATGTCTGGCTGTCTTACTATTACCAAACAGAGCTATATGGTCACCACTCCGTTCCTGTTTAGTTAACATTGATTTTCTGGAACTAGGAGTGCAACAGTACCAAAGAAACTGTTATCCCAAAGCGAGAAATGCGAAATGAACCTGTACATATCTTGTCTTTAGTAAATTCTTAATTAAATTCTCATTTACAACAGAAAAGTGTTCCCACAAGGGATGTTTTTTTTCTAATATATTTTTTGTGTGACAAAACAGGTAATGGAGTTCAAAAATCGATGTAAATGTTGAATATATATATATATATTCAACATTTATATATATATATATGTATATGTATATATATTAGGTGCGTGCAAAAGTTCTGGGGCAGTTGCACCTAATTTTTCAAAACGCCATAACTTGACTCAAAATCAGCAGTTCTGTTCAAAACAAAAAGCACTGGCATCCGCGTGATGTTGCCAATATGGCACAGAAAAGATTTTTCCAGAAGCTAAAAATTTGACAGATCTACACCTGAAATAGTGGCACACGTCGTTTTCCAGTAGGGTCTGTTCTTTGAAAGTTTTACAGCGGAGGTAAAGCCATAGAAGGTCGAAATGGGGGTAGTCTGTTAGAGGCAGGTATAAGGAGTAATATAGATTAGGATAGAATTTCGGAGCACGAATGGCCAATTCTCTATACGGTTGACACTGCAACGTGCTGGTGTGCGTTATCCCACAGCCGGATCAGACCACATATTTCCGCCTGTGTCGGCCCTGCGCTTGAGAGTTTCCCCATGATTACTGTAGGGAAAAGAGAACACTATAGGGCGATTATTGTGCATTCATTTGGAAAAAATTCATTATAGACGAGTCATGTTAGTGACCATGAAACTTCAAGAATTTTTTAAAAGAAGGTAGCGATGGTTAGGCCATTTTTTAGGTGGGTGGCAGGAGCCCGGACTTTGGGATGACCTCCTCCTATTGTCGTACCTGATCCATTCTCTATCAACAATAACGATTCTTCCATGAAACGACTTGTTAGGAAATCTGAAGGTCGAATATCTGCAGACTTGCCAGTGTGGACGTTGGTGCTCTTCGCTCATCTCACACAAAATCCATCTACTCACATTCCCCTTCGTACCAATTTTCTTCAAGTGACAGACATTGTTGACTAAATTCCCCGCAATGTCTTGCTCACTTTCACATGGTCTGGTTCAACCTGCTCTTTCCTGGCGCCTTTGCGATGACCAAATTTCTAACCAACTTGTGAAGCATTTTCCATGCTCTCGTCTCCGCCCAGAATTCCTGGGAACCCGCAAGCACCTAGCGTTTTAGAGAACATACTCTCCGCAAACGCATTACTGATGTTATGGGTCGCTTCTCTTGTTGATCGCCTATATTTGATTTCATAGAGCGAAATTCCCCAAATTATTGCACAGCTCATAGCATTGGTTTTACACCCAAAACAGAGCAACGCTGTGATGTACACCCGAGCCAAAAGTGGTATAGGTAGCAGATATTTTATGCTACCAGCATACATGAAAACCGTTGCAGGATATCGCAAACGCAAGAAGCAAAACGACGTTGAACGGTGAAATACCACCAACTGCCCCGGAACTTTTGCACGCACCTAATATATATAATATAGTACATGTAATATATGTATATATGTAATATGTAATACAATACACATATATATATAAACAAATATATAAATGCAAATTCCAAGATGCCAAAATAAAGTGAAGCATTTTCCCCCATCCAAATCTTTTTGAAAAGGATTTGAGACAAGAAGAAATAGCTCCATGCACTCCACTACTCTTTTCAGAAGCATTTTTTAAATTCAGAAAATCCGTTTTTCGAAGCTATGAATTAGTCTCCCAACGCTTTCGAAATTCTAGATTTGAAGGTATTCCCGATCCGAGGTTCGATTGATGAAAGAAGACATCGCAGTGCAAAACAGATATCGAATTCGCGATGAGAGAGTGAAGTAATCCCCGTTCGCAAAATCTGAAAAGAATATAAGAAGGGTAATTTTGATTGTTTACAATTGGAACACTTCAAAAATGGCGATATGTCCATGTAAGCCATATTTCCGGCCTCTCCATTGGAGCTCCGACGTATTAACGCTTATCGAATAGCACTTAGCACATAAAGGGAATAATGGAGTGAACATATTCAGATGTGCAAGTCCACGTACGGTTCTCATCGATCACCAGAAGAAGCGTTTTGGTTGTAAATTTCACTTTGCTTTAACTGATTTCCGTTCTGTTTTTTCTGTGTGCGTAGATCACTTCATCTATTCAGGATGATCGACTTCAACTCGATTGTTTTCCATGCCGCAATTGTTCTGTTGATTAGTTTCAATGATTTCCATTACAAGATGCAGAAGATAGGATGAGAATAACAAGAAGAAGTACTGCAAAGAACGACTTCGAATAAACACTATGTTGACCAGCTCGTTCTTGTTCGAATTTAAAGACATGTAGCAGTTGTGACCGTGCGCAGTCGGTCACTCGCACTCAGCGTACGATTACAGATCACTGTTTGATTGGATTTGTTTTTATATACGTATTTCAGTGCATAGTAAAGAAAACAAGTGATCAAATAGAGTATACACTATCTAGTAGCGGTGAGGTTACGGGGTGACATAGTAATGGGAAAGATGGAGAGATCCTTATTTCCGCGACTCCGAAAATCCCACGTATTTCATATTGTAGGCGCAGGTGCAGAACCAATGGCCCACTCAAGCTCCAATCGTATCGCATTGGAGGTGAACAAACCTTCCAGAGAACCGACATTGTATACCATTTTCGCCATTAGACTTTGACGACGTCCGAAGTGCAAGATTCCCGGAATTCACAATACATATCCTCCACTATTTTTGAGCTGAAAAATCTCGCTATTTTCGGTGCCTAGATATATCGATGGTCGTGCGTTCATTAAAAGCGGCGCCCGAATCAAGTCCGCAAGCTTTGAATTGTTCAACTTCGGGGTTCTGAGACAGGTAGTTCTCGAATCTAACAGTGGAATTGCGAGAAAACCACGACACGTCCGCGAAATCCTTATGATGTTTTCCACAAGTCCTACTGCGTTCCGTGCACACTCGTAGCTCCCGCCCAGCGGAATTCACACGTGCTCGTACATGAGACAAGGCCCGGGTTAGTTGGCGCGTCGTCGCTGTGGATAATTATGTAAGGCGACTGTATTCGTGGCTTCATTCAGGTTCCTCGCTGGTAGTTCATTATTTTTTGTGTTTGTGTAAAATTCGTGATGTGCTTGGGGTAGCCCAAAGGCAACGTGGCGAACAGGCTCGAGATAGTGCTCGGGATAGCTTTTTTTCCAGGTTGGGGTAGCCCTAAGGTAACAGGTCCGAGACAGAGCTCTGGCTCAAAATGGTTTTTCTCCAGGTTTAGGTAGCCCTAAGGCAACGTGGCGAACAGGTCCGATACAGAGCTCGAGATGGTTTTTTTCCCAGGTTGGGGTACCTCTATGGTAAGATGGAGCACAGATCCGAGGCAGAGCTCTGGGCCAGGATGGTTTTTCTCCAGGTTGAGGTAGCCCTAACGAAACGTGGCGCACAGGTCCGCTACACGATTTGATACCACAAAAACCAGAGAGATAGGTATATTAGATAAAATGTGTGGTCCGCTTACAATAGACCGATAAATATTGTTGCATCGTTGGATTCTCGAAATCGTTACACATTCGCTCGAGACAATTTCAATACCTTTTGCGATAATTATAGCGCACCTTGTAGTTTGATACAGAGGATGTATTCTCAATATTCAGTTTCAGTCATTTTTCAGTTATTTCTGAGGTTGTATTTATATAAAACTAGATGGCTATCCGGCTTCGCTTGAGCATTTCACTACAATGGCCTTTTCACTCTACCTGGTGTGTTGTTGATTCGGATGGTCTTTGAATCGGGCAACGACAACGATGTCGAAATACTAGATAGTTAGTGCGAGCAACCGCAAGTTGCTTTTTAGCACCCAAGGATAGGGCTGCCGGCGTTAGGGCTCATTTGAGGTAGTGTATGTCCTCAATAAGCTAGCTGCTTACTGTATGTTGAAATGTATGTTGAAAGTTGATCGCTTGTTCTCTCCCAAATCTGGAAAAGGTTGCAAAATTTCGTAAGACCACAAATTTCATTGGGTCAGATGATGAAATACCTTAAACTTGGGTAATTAAACCGATTTCGCAATCGCAACCACAAACCTGGTGTGTTGTCGTTTCGGATGGCCTTTGAATCGGGCAACGACAACGATGTCGAAATACTAGCTAGTTAGTGCGAGCAACCGCAAGTTGCTTTTTAGCACCCAAGGATAGGGCTGCCGGCGTTAGGGCTCATTTGAGGTAGTGTATGTCCTCAATAAGCTAGCTGCTTACTGTATGTTGAAATGTATGTTGAAAGTTGATCGCTTGTTCTCTCCCAAATCTGGGAAAGGTTGCAAAATTTCGTAAGACCACAAATTTCATTGGGTCAGATGATGAAATACCTCAAACTTGGGTAATTAAACCGATTTCGCAATCGCAACCACAGACCTGGTGTGTTGTCGATTCGGATGGCCTTTGAATCGGGCAACGACAACGATGTCGAAATACTAGCTAGTTAGTGCGAGCAACCGCAAGTTGCTTCTTAGCACCCAAGGATAGGGCTGCCGGCGTTAGGGCTCATTCGAGGTAGTGTATGTCCTCAATAAGCTAGCTGCTTACTGTATGTTGAAATGGATGTTGAAAGTTGATCGCTTGTTCTCTCCCAAATCTGGGAGAGGTTGCAAAATTTCGTAAGACCACAAATTTCATTGGGTCAGATGATGAAATACCTCAAACTTGGGTAATTAAACCGATTTCGCAATCGCAACCACAGACCTGGTGTGTTGTCGATTCGGATGGCCTTTGAATCGGGCAACGACAACGATGTCGAAATACTAGCTAGTTAGTGCGAGCAACCGCAAGTTGCTTTTTAGCACCCAAGGATAGGGCTGCCGGCGTTAGGGCTCATTCGAGGTAGTGTATGTCCTCAATAAGCTAGCTGCTTACTGTATGTTGAAATGTATGTTGAAAGTTGATCGCTTGTTCTCTCCCAAATCTGGGAGAGGTTTGCAAAATTTCGTAAGACCACAAATTTCATTGGGTCAGATGATGAAATACCTCAAACTTGGGTAATTAAACCGATTTCGCAATCGCAACCACAGACCTGGTGTGTTGTCGATTCGGATGGCCTTTGAATCGGGCAACGACAACGATGTCGAAATACTAGATAGTTAGTGCGAGCAACCGCAAGTTGCTTTTTAGCACCCAAGGATAGGGCTGCCGGCGTTAGGGCTCATTCGAGGTAGTGTATGTCCTCAATAAGCTAGCTGCTTACTGTATGTTGAAATGGATGTTGAAAGTTGATCGCTTGTTCTCTTCCAAATCTGGGAGAGGTATGCAAAATTTCGTAAGACCACAAATTTCATTGGGTCAGATGATGAAATACCTCAAACTTGGGTAATTAAACCGATTTCGCAATCGCAACCACAAACCTGGTGTGTTGTCGTTTCGGATGGCCTTCGAATCGGGCAACGACAACGATGTCGAAATACTAGATAGTTAGTGCGAGCAACCGCAAGTTGCTTTTTAGCACCCAAGACCCGAAAAAGGGCTGCCGGCGTTAGGGCTCATTTGAGGTAGTGTATGTCCTCAATAAGCTAGCTGCTTACTGTATGTTGAAATGTATGTTGAAAGTTGATCGCTTGTTCTCTCCCAAATCTGGGAGAGGTTTGCAAAATTTCGTAAGACCACAAATTTCATTGGGTCAGAAAATTTCGTAAGACCACAAATTTCATTGGGTCAGAAAATTTCGTAAGACCACAAATTTCATTGGGTCAGATGATGAAATACCTCAAACTTGGGTAATTAAACCGATTTCGCAATCGCAACCACAGACCTGGTGTGTTGTCGATTCGGATGGCCTTTGAATCGGGCAACGACAACGATGTCGAAATACTAGCTAGTTAGTGCGAGCAACCGCAAGTTGCTTTTTAGCACCCAAGGATAGGGCTGCCGGCGTTAGGGCTCATTCGAGGTAGTGTACGTCCTCAATAAGCTAGCTGCTTACTGTATGTTGAAATGTATGGTGAAAGTTGATCGCTTGTTCTCTCCCAAATCTTGGAGAGGTATGCAAAATTTCGTAAGACCACAAATTTCATTGGGTCAGATGATGAAATACCTCAAACTTGGGTAATTAAACCGATTTCGCAATCGCAACCACAGACCTGGTGTGTTGTCGATTCGGATGGCCTTTGAATCGGGCAACGACAACGATGTCGAAATACTAGATAGTTAGTGCGAGCAGACCCAAGTTGCTTTTTAGCACCCAAGGATAGGGCTGCCGGCGTTAGGGCTCATTTGACGTCCTCAATAAGCTAGCTGCTTACTGTATGTTGAAACGTAAGTTGAAAGTTGATTGCTTACCGTCTGTTGAAATGTATGTTGAAAGTTGATCGCTTGTTCTCTCCCAAATCTGGGAGAGGTTTGCAAAATTTCGTAAGACCACAAATTTCATTGGGTAGATGATGAAATACCTCAAACTTGGGTAATTAAACCGATTTCGCAATCGCAACCACAGACCTGGTGTGTTGTCGATTCGGATGGCCTTCGAAACCGGCAACGAAAAGGATGTCGAAATGCTGGATAGTTAGTGAGAGCAACCGCGAGTGGCTTTTTAGCACCCAAAGACCCGAAAAAGGGCTGCCGGCGTTAGAGCTCATTTGAGGTAGTGTATGTCTCAATAAGCTAGCTGCTTACTGTATGTTGAAATGGATGTTGAAAGTTGATCGCTTGTTCTCTCCCAAATCTGGGAGAGATTTGCAAAATTTCGTAAGACCACAAATTTCATTGGGTCAGATGATGAAATACCTCAAACTTGGGTAATTAAACCGATTTCGCAATCGCAACCACAGACCTCGTGTGTAGTCGATTCGGATGGCCTTCGAAACCGGCAACGACAAGGATGTCGAAATGCGGGATAGTTAGTGAGAGCAACCGCGAGTGGCTTTTTAGCACCCAA